>PYAF01004793.1:586791-650499 GCA_007407185.1 Glycine tomentella
TCCAATCCAGTGTTTCATGAAAGAACCAAACATATTGAGATAGATTGTCATTTTGTTCGAGAAAAGGTTCTTTCTGGTGAAATTATAACTAATTTTGTACCATCTAATGATCAATTGACAGATATATTTACAAAGTCTTTGAGGGGTCCTCGAATAGAGTATATATGTAACAAGCTTGGTGCTTATGATTTATATGCTCTAGCTTGAGGGGGAGTGTTAGAAATATGTTTAGAAGTCCCACATCATCTATATCTCTTTGTATATGTCCTTTAGCTTGTTATATAATAGGTCCAAGGGTGTGTAGTTATAACACAAAAAAAAAAAAGATTACAATAAATTCCTTTTGTATCTCTTGATATTTAACATGATCTTTGAAACATCATCCATTGTGCTTTACATTATATTTTGATACATGAAACATAACAAAACAAGGACAATGTGACAACTTATGAACTAGATGATATGACAACTTAAGATATTAAATTTGAATCGAACCGAATCACCCTACAAAAATAGTCTATTTACATCATTAGGATGTTATTATAATTATAAAGAAATAACACTATACACATAAATAAATAAAAAAGAGGCTGATCGAGACTAAGCACAACTTACTACAAAATGTCTTAAACACATATACTTAACAATTTCGCTCTTAATAAATTTGACTAAATATTTCTTGCTTAAGTGAAATTAATTTTTAGCTTGTCAGCGAGCTTGCAAAACCTTAGCTTTTTTGGTGACAAACTCACAACACTTGATTATTGTATGATTAGTAAATAGTTGATTTCAATGTTTGGTTTGTGAATTATATTTGAAAGATAAATATTGTTTATACTTTTAAATTGCAATTGAGTGAGTCAAAAATATTTTACATTGCAGACAATTATGAAAAAACGTGTCTGATTTGGTCACAACGTGATTGTGGTAAGTACAAAAATCTTTAACTTTTGATTGCAATTGAGATTGTAGACCACAATTTAAAACCACTTAAAACCATAACATGAATAATTTCCTTGATTTGGCATCACCGTTTTGAAGTTGTTCATTGTACTTATACGAGACATTGATTAAAGTAGTTAGTGATGAGTGATCACAACTACAAACAAGTTTTCTTTGGCCATTCCACAAACTTATATTTGAGATCAGATGTTCTGCACATTACTACTTGTTCAATTTGCTGGAGTAGAAACCTGAAACGTATACGAAATGTTTCAATGAGTTTTTATTCGTATCTATCATATACTACTGTAAATAAGTGGATAAAATTAAGTGACGTGTATAAAGAAATGATCAACTTTGATATATTCTTCTTTTATCCTCATACAATAATATACAATAACGTGTCTACCATCTTTCTCATTGATTGGAAGGAGTGCATATAATTTAATCTGGATCATTAAGGTCGATTTCGAACAAAATAAAATTTCACTACTCAAAAGTTTTAAAAAATCAAATAATAGTATGGGGCTTAAATAATTTAAATGAGATCATATGTAGATTTAAATTTCGTCAATATCATTATTGAAAAATAAGAAAAAAATGATTTGTTTCAAGAACCATATAGTCAAAATCATTATTCATGGTGTGATCGTTCAGTGGCAAAATTAAATGTACTAAACGAAATAGAGAAAATGTCTTTTGGAAATTCAAGCCCTCATACAAAACGTAGACAATGAACCAAGTTACCAACATTGAAAAGTTTATGTTTGCATAGTGGAAAGTTGACCACCACCACATAAAGGAAATAAGTGTGAGAAAGGAAAATCTCCATCCCATTAAGATAAAGTATGTGAATCTAAGTGGTCATGTTCAAATAAAGCTGTGTTTGTGTCACCATCGATGACGTGGATCATGGATTACAATGCTATTGTCAAAGGAAAGTGATTGGCAAAGGGTAATTAGCTTATTAAAAAAAGTGATTAGCTGGCTCTTTAACCTAAAGGGTGCCACCCAAAATTGGCTTTTGCCTAACTTAAAGCTTGCAATTACTCATTAAATAAAAACCCCAACACATTCTCCCACAAATCACTATACATGATTCCAAAAGAAAATTCAAGCCTAGTGTGCGTTGCAGACGCAAAAGAGACGCAAACGTAAATTGCGGCAATTAATAAAACCAATTTAGAGATCACAAGAAATCCCAATTACTGCTAATGCAGTTTCTATATTGTGTATGAACCAATAACCATTGAGTTAATGGCAAACAATTAATAATATATTATAACAACGACTTCGAACTCATGACTCAATCGCATACCTAAGATTCTTTTCAAAATGTGCTAAAATATGCATTTGTCATTATTATACACTCATATATTTTTTTTTTCTGAATCACCACTCGTGATGGTACGTGACAGTGTGTGTGGACAAATATTGTTCAGTTCCATAAAGGCTGATTTGGTTGATATTAACTACGACAAAGTTTCCAATAGTGAATTTTCAACACTCAGCACTCGAGAAGAAGTTTGAATTTCAAGATTTTTTACACTCTTCTGGATTTGAATTTCTTTTGGATATGTTTACCACTTATTAGTTACAGTGGAGGGTACAGTTTTGTAGTATGAGATGTCGATAATAATATTTTTTTTTAAAAAAGAAAAAAGTGAAATATATTTTTTTATAAATTAAAATAATTTTTTCATTAACTTATTCTTAAATGAGAAAATTTTTATAATTTAATTTTAATTAATGATTAATTAATAAAAAACTAATTTTAATTTATAATTTTTTTTTTAAAAATACTTCTAAAAAAAACTTACCCAAACATCCTATTATTTACTTTACATGCGCATGTCTCCAATATAGCAGGTGATTCTCAGTGTAAATTGAGGAATCAGAAATGACAAGATATCTCAAATGCAATAATCCAATATTCTAAGGAAAGAAGAGGTAAAAGAAGATAGCGGCTTTAGAAAAATTAAGGTTGAGGAAAAAATGATTTTCTTAGATAAAGCCATAAAGGTATGTATAATAGGATAAAAGAAAATAATGTTAAAGCTGTAAAAAAAAAGACTGTTAAAGGATAAGAGTGTTAAACGATAATGCTTGTAAAAAAAAATGTTAAACGATAAAGTAAAAAACGATTCTTGGATACTACAGGAGTACACACAGGTATATATAAAGCCAGATAAAAGAAAATAATGTTAAAGAATAGAGTAAAAGACTTTTTTTTTCTTTCTCTTGGCCACAGATTTAACGCAACTAAGGGCAGCAAAAAATAGATAACATCAGGATGAGTGACAAAATTTCTCTTAAACTTCAGATCAAAATCTTGGTTAAGCTGAATGAGTTTCATTTAAATTGATTTACGCATTAAGTTAACTGGTATAATAAAGTAAAAAATTATCATCTATTAAAGAGGAATGTTATAATTATATTTTTTTTCCTTCCAAAAAATAGTTATGAAGCTTGAATATGAATAAGAAAATTTATATTAAAAAAGAATTTAAAATTCATTTTTATTTTTTAATAAACAAGAGCTTGAATTATACTACAGACAACCTATTTAAGAATTATATTATTCATACAATATTTGTTCACATACCCTTTATAAGAGTATTATTTTTTGTTTGTTTCTTTATGACTTTTGATTATTTTACATTTTTTGAGTTATTTTTCTTTTATACAGAATGTTGTACAGAAATTTACATATGTGGCATTTCTATTTTAAAAGAAAAGGGACAAGAAGCTGTGGTCTTAAAAGTGTGTAGTTGTAGTAGTCCCCCACCAGAAGAGGTAATCCGTAACAGCAGCAGTACTCTCTCTTCTGGAATGGATCTCACCAAAGCCATAACCATCTTCATCATCATCATCTTCACCATATAACACTGACACTACACACATCTGACACAACACAACACAACATAACACTTTTCACTGCATCTTTCATTCCAAATACACTCCAACCCCAACATGACAAACAAACCACCTTTGCCACTTCATCATTGAGTTTTGTCTCAAACACTAACAACTATCCTTTCCTTTCCCTTATGGAAATTACACAACAAAGCGCAGCCAAAGCCAAAAAGCTTCCCCTTCACTTTCCAAGCTTGTCTTCTTGTGTTCAAAACTCTTCTTCTTACTTGTTTCTATTCACTCTTTGTCATGGAAATGGAAGCCTTTGCCCCACATAGGATTAGTGACGGTTTTCCAGTGAGTTGTGGTGTAATTGGAAGTGGGCATGTTTCATCTTCGTCTCTAGTGTTGGATAAGGAGAAGGGAGAGCTTGTAGAGGCCCCTGTCAAATTGGAACGCAAGGGTGTGTCTCCTGAGAGAAGTATTGAAGCCTTGAAGAACCATAGTGAGGCAGAGAGGAGAAGGAGAGCAAGAATTAATGCACATCTTGATACACTTCGCTCTGTCATTCCTGGTGCTAAGAAGGTTAGTTCAATATAATGCTTTCTCCATTATCATTTTTATTTTATTTTATTTTTGTTCTATCCAAGTGATTGTTGTTCGGGCTATATCAGGCCATCTGTTATTATATTACTCACAGGTCTAATCCAATCCTGCAACTTCACGCTTGAGGTGTCTAATTCTCCGCATGAAGAGATGACGAAAAACAAAATATTGTGTATAAATGGAAACAAAATAATGTCTAATTCTCTTGAATTTGCTTTAGGGGTCGAGTTATGGCTGAAATCCAAATTCTAAATATTTGCACCCGGTGTCAATGTTGATTTTGCTCATGCTGAGAACAGGTTCTGTGGAAGTTTCTTGATTAACTTAAAAAAAAATACAGGTTTTTTATTGGCTCTTGTTTGAGTTTGTTCAATTAGTGTTGCACATTAGAGAACATTAAATAATTTGGTTAACTTGGGATTATTGTTGACCTTATTAAGCCATTTGGTTGAAGGGTCATGAAACAAAATGGTAGCTCAAAGGCTAAATAATTTGTTTAATTTACCGCGCTTATGTTGATCATTGTAATGAAAGAAAAGCTTTGACTATGCATGCATCTGCACTGAAGCTTTCAACTGCAACTGATACTTCTTGAGCAATTAAGTTCAACGATAAATTCTTAACCAATGCATCTCAAAAGGTATTATAAGACTTCTTGGATGCTCAAATTATTAACTTGGAGATCAGGTAGTAAATGACCTTATTTTTAGGATCCATATATGTCAGTAAAGTAATTTTACTAGGTTTTGAAGTCTTGTTTTGATTGTTTTCGTTATTTTCAAGCACACAATTGCAGTTTCTTTTCTACAAAAAAAGGATGAGAAGAACTTAACATTAACTGTCCAACATTGTTTTGCTCCTGCTTTCAATAATGAAACTCATGTCATTTCAAACTCACATGTTAAATTATTTATACATAGCTTATTAATCTGAGTTTTCTTTGTATACTTTTTTTAACTCAGTTGGACAAAGCAACCTTGCTGGGTGAGGTTATTAGACATTTGAAAGAGCTGAAAACGAATGCGACACAAGCTAGTGAAGGCCTAATGATACCAAAGGACAGTGATGAAATAAGAGTTGAAGAACAGGAGGGTGGATTGAATGGTTTCCCTTACTCAATCAAGGCATCACTATGTTGTGAATACAAACCCGGGTTATTGACCGATATAAGACAAGCACTTGATGCACTTCATCTTATGATAATAAGGGCTGAGATTGCAACCTTGGGAGGAAGGATGAATAATGTGTTTGTGATAATTAGCTGCAAAGAACAAAATGTTCAAGATCCCGAGTACCGCCAGTTTCTGGCAGGGTCTGTTCATCAAGCTCTAAGATCAGTGTTAGATAGATTTTCTGTTTCACAGGACATGTTAGAAAGCAGGAAGAGAAGGAGGATTTCTATATTCAGTTCTTCATCTATAGGAGATTTCTTATGAGAACTTTTCTTCTTAAATATGTTATTTAAATCTCCATAATCCATTTGCATGGCATATATCTGAATATGAAGAGGGAGTGAGTGAGTGGCATTAGCAAATAGCATTTTCACTTGTTAGGGAAAGTTTGTCCTAATCATGTGAATCAGAATCTGGGTTTGTACATGTCTTGGGAGCATTCACAGTCATAGATAGCAACTTTACTCTTTTGACCATAGACAGAATTAGTGGACTCTTTCTACCATATTGTACCTTGTTTAGTCAAAAGGTTCTTCAGTCATGAATTCTCTTCCCGTGAATAATAACAACTTTGGGGTTCTGGGATAAGTAGTTTATGACATATGAAGAAAGCAAAGCCTTTGTGTAAGATGCTGTTTTGAAAGTTGTTAATAAATAAATTGATCTATGTTATGCATTATGCAATGTTTTGTACTTAAAGTCCCTTGTCATTATCTCATTTTGAAGATACATTGGGACTTCCTACTCTTCGCGTGCACAGAAGAATGAGAAGATTATGATATCCGCGTATTTGTGAAAAAAGAAAAAAAAATTGGGGTTTGGGTCATAAATATCATAGTGTAGTATTTTTATAATAATTTCTACAAATTTCAGTAGTATTTTCCATCTCTTTCCCCTAAGCTATTTATTTTATCACAAACTTCTCTTTTTCCATCTCTGTGTGTATATTTTATTGTAAAACTATGATATATAAAATTATAATGAAATTAGTCTGTAGTTAATAATTTCTTGTGAATATATTATCAGACCCTTTTGTTGGAATTTAGAATGCAAAGTGAAGGTTTCTGAAGAGAATTCAGTGACAACGGGTTGGGTGAGACTAGGATGTTAACTAAGCAGTGATTTAGGGAGCTAGTTCTTGAAAGTTCTAGTTGGTCAAATATCCCTTATATGAGTTTAGACAATCCATTTGAGTTGTGAGCCATATAAGGAAAATCTACAAATTCAATTTTAGTAATATATTTAATTCTTTTATCATCCTCTTTCTCTCCCATTTTCCTCATAATGCCTCTTGTGGACTTTCTCAACATTCACCAACTGTGTATTCTTCCTTGCCAAATAAATTTTATAAAACATTGCAACCTCTTAAAAGCTGAGCAGAGAAAAATGACTAAAATAAGGACTCAACAATATTACCTTCCTGATTACAGAATGCAGAAAATGGAGAATTAGCTGAAGTTAATGCTATCAATTTTTAAAAAATAAATATTATAATGAAAGGAGTGAAAAATTAAGAATAAGAATTCAAATATATAAAATTAGAGAAACAAAATATAAATATTCAAAATATCTATATGTAATTTTTTATATATAAATTTCTCATTAGTAGCATTTGGAAAAAAAGAAAGAGTAAGAAGAGGATGAAGAAAGGGCAGAAGAAGCAGCTCAAACAAGGAGAGAAATAGTGTGGAAAATTTATTATTTTCAAAGACCAATAAAACTGATTTAAAATTTTAATCTAAATAAAAAATTAAAGAGAAAATAATTAATATTTTTTTTACATCTTTCATTAAATTAAAAATTAACATATGTATACTAAATGGATTGATTTTTGTAATAATTATTTAAAGAAATATATTTATCATGATTTTTAGTTGTCTGATATTCTAAAAATTAAATTCAAATTAAAAATGCGTGATAATTCATGACATTTTAGTAAAATTTTTAAAATTACATTATTAAATTATATAAAATAAAAGAAAGATTTATTACAGTAAGACTCCCAAAAGAATAAAACTAACAACTTTAATAAATGTGACAGTTAAAATTGCACTTATACACACATTGCGAAACTTGCTATAAGGAATGGGCAAAAACAATTTCTAGCGTATAATCTCCAAATTTTCTAGAGCATATTCCCAAATGTTCTCTGATTCTCATTTCTCACTCAGCATTTCACTTGAGATTAATAAGTTAATATTGGGATTTAATTTTGTGTTGACTTGAAAACAAAGCAATCCACACCCATCTAGCCGTTCGATCCCAAAGCTGCACGAATCAGACGGTGGCCATTGCTCCGATGCAGAACCGTTTCGGTGCAGCGTCATCTCCTTCCTGAGAACGAACGAAGCAGAGACAAACCTTCCTATCACTCGCTTTCTCTCTCTTCAACGACACACACACACAAAAAAAAAAAAAAAAAAAAACTCAAACCAAACCCTAATTCTCCGAAATTTGATTCCTTTCGGGTAAGTTCTTCCTTAAATCCACGCCTCCTGCAGACCCAGATCGCTTTTCTTCCTTCTATCTAATTCTCCGCCACCAAATTTGCGATCTTTCTGTGCCTCGGAATCATGGAGAAGGAGGAGAACGAATCCCACATTCAGAAAAGTGGCGGCGAAAGCGAAGACGCTGAACCCATAGAGCTCGTTCTCTTTCAAGTGCCCGAGTGTTACGTCTATATAGTAAGTCTTGCAACTTTCTGTTCTCAAAATTTGATTTTGTGCAATGGGTTTTGAGATGAACGTGGGAATTCAATTTACAACTAAATGAGGGTACTAATGATCAAGTTTCATGTTAGTTCGCAGAATCATAATTTAAGGTTGCTAAGATAATATTGTTGCTCTGAAAGTTTCATTCTTTTGTTTAAAGTTGAATTTGCTGTTAGCTGTTCGATGGATCAAACTGATGATGTGTTTCTACTATTTATGCAGATACCTCCAAGAATGAGTGCAGCTTCATACAGGTTTATGATCAATTCAACATTATAGCTCTTGATCAGTTGTGCTTGTGATCTATTTAGTGCATCTTTGGCATAATTGAAGTTGTTAATGCACTCTACCTTGGTAAAAATGTTCTGCTATTCAGTGTATATGGAGGGGTATTAGATCTGTTTAGTGCATTTGCTATGCTTATAATTATTTTGCGTCTTTCATTACTTTTGTGGAACTGTGTTCTTTGTGAAGGAATTGGTTTTCTACTTTTGCCTGTTTAGTGACTTTTTTTTTTTTTTGCTGCTGAGTGTGTGATTGCCAGATATTTATTTATATAAGTGAAATTCATTTCAGGGCTGATGAATGGGATGTCAACAAATGGGCATGGGAAGGGATATTGAAAGTCACTAGCAAGGGAGAAGAATGCATCATAAAACTTGAAGATAAGAGCACAGGTAAGACCACATTAAATTCGCTTCAAATAGATTGAACAATTTTTTTTTTTTTTAATTCTATGATGAAATATTTATAACTAGGCGAATTATATGCTCGGGCATTTTTAAGAAATGGCGAGCCGCATCCAGTGGAACCTGTTATTGACAGCAGCAGGTGGTTTTCCTTGACTGTTGATAGTTTAAGTTGTTTGTTATCATACCTTTTTTTAGTTCAGGATGCTTAACTAATTTTACTTATATTCTGTAGATACTTTGTTCTTCGCATAGAAGAGAACATAGGTGAGGGTTATATCTACATATTTCTTTACTTCTTTTCTTCTCTTAATCATCTTATCATCCATGTGCTGGGTAGCAGGGTAGGATTCGTAAAGTAAGTACATAGTATAAAATAACACAAGAACCTGTTTGATTTGCAGTAATTTGAAACGATGTCGTGTTTTCTTTTTTCTTTTTAATCAGTTTCTTCTTCTCTCAGAAAATAGAATGAAAAATTTGGCTTGCTATCAAAGTATGTGTCAGCAAATTTTTTCATCATGATCAATTTATTTTGTCTTTGTCAAGAATTTTGCTTGTTTGTCAAGCTTTTGGAAACTGGCAAGCATTTTTTTTTTTGTTTCGGATTGATATAGGAAACTGTAGCTTTTCTGTTTACATTTTGGGTTCCATATGGATAAACTTCTCCGTAAATGATTACGAGAGAAGAAAATAAGAAGGTAAAATGAATTGAGTTTCTCCCATAAGTTAAAATTAACTCATGTATTTCAACTTTTATAGAAGTTCTCTCATTTAGCTTATCCAAAAAGCTGAATTTAACTTATGCAATGCATAAACTAATTTAAATTTATGGGAGAAGTTTAAGTCATTTTACCATTTATTTTCTTCTCTTATAAGTGCTTATGGAAAAGTTTATCCAACTAGGGCCTTAGTTCTTCTGAATATGAACATAGGGTTTAACAACCATAAACATTCCTAAATTTATGGAAAATTAATTCTATGATCCTTCAGTGCCAAATGGCTTTTAATATCTTCTACAGTTCCCCATACCTCTGCTCAACAGTCATAATTTCTAATTTTCTGTCCACCTAATCCCATCCCTACTTCCTTTCTTGTGGTATTATTCTTACTTTTTAGTATGACTAAATTTACTTTTAAGTAATGTGTTCTTTTTTCTTGTTTGGACATTTCAAGTTGGAAAGACTGCTGACTTTTGATCCCTTATTATCAAATGCATAATTTGTTTTGGTAATTCTGCTGCACTCTATTTCTTATTACGGGTGAAGTTTGGTTTTTATTGCTTGAGAATCATGCAGGTGGTCGCCTTCGACATGCTTTTATTGGCATAGGATTCCGAGAAAGAACAGAGGCGTATGACTTCCAAGCTGCCTTACATGATCATATGAAGTATCCTCCATCAAATATATTATATTAGATTTATCATTTTTATTATGTATATCATCATCTGCAAAACTTGGATGCCTTTACACATTTTTTTCATTCATTCTGGCATAGAGGACGAAGGTCCTCATACTGTTTTTTTACAAATGGAAAGCATGTATTTTCCTAAATTTTTTAAAGATATCTAAACAAAAAGAAAACTGCTGAAGAGATGGAACAACATTACCAGCAAACTTCCTCAGTTGATTACAGTCTGAAAGAAGGAGAGACTCTTGTACTGCAAATTAAAACCAATGTATGGAAATCTGCATTTTCCTCTTGTGAACGAGCCTTTTTTCTTTTTTCAGCACATTATCTTTATTAATTCCTATCTTTTGCATGCAGAAAAGTGGCAGCAGTGTGAAGTCCAAGTTTTTTGAGCTGGGTCTGAACAAATCCCCAGAAGAAAAGAATGGGGGGAAAGAATCTATACCTAGTATTAAGCTATCACCTCCTCCAGCACCACTTTCACCTGTTTTTGGCACACAGAAGTCTCCAACAAACTCACCTACAAATCTCAGCCTTGAGAAAACTTCTATAGTTGAGACTCCTAAAACAGTTAAAGAAGACACAGAACCTGAGGATTCTCCTGAAAAACAAAGCACAGAGGATGTACCAGATGATGATTTTGGCGATTTCCAAGCAGCAGGTTAAGCTATCCATTGTCGTGTGTTTTGAATTTTTGATGGTTAGAAAACATGCAAAATTGTTGACTCCTTGAACATCTGATATATACCAAAGACTTCTGATTCAGCTTGGAGAATCAATTATGTCATTCCAGACAGGAGAAAGTAAATCCTACATAGCCACCAGCAAAATATCATTAAAGAATCAACCTATATGCTCTGTAATCGGTGATTGTTCTAGTTGCACTGCGGGTTACCACTACGAGATTTTTTCCTTCATCTTGAGTCAATTTATTTCAGTTTTATGCTTTGTTTATATTTCTCAGAGTTGGGATGCCTCAGTAGTCAATTTAGTAGTACATCATAAACGGGGTTCATAGCTTTGTTGATAGCATAATTGCTGATTTGCTGTTATGATGAACGAACAAGATTGAGCGTTTTGAACTTGTGTTGTTGTTCCTTATATACGTGCTTTCAGCCTCGGAATATTGTTACTGATTCAAGTGATATTTAGTTACATAGTTGCTAGGAAAATAAGTTTTTGGATATTCTTTGTTCCGAATGAAATTATATTTTGTGAAAGGTAATTTGATCTAGGAAAAAATATTTAAACAAGTGGTATGTTGCTCGAAATTCGTAAAGTTTGTTGAAATATTGGTTTAAACATTTGAAGACCAATTTTTTATCCTTAAAAGCTTCAGTAATTTAACAAACTTCGTTATGAATTTCGCATCAAGTCAAATAGTGAAAGTCGTTGCATTATATTCCATTTAATGAATGAAGATAACTACTTTATGTTTTTGTTTAAAAAAAAATTCAAAATTATGCCAATTTGAAACAATACATTCAATCTCCAACTAACAAATACTTGAATTTCGTAGAAGAAAATTCGCTTGCAAAAAGTTTGGATTAAACGATGACCAATACTCTGATTTTTTATTTTTTTTTATAATTTGAAACTTGGCACATTTTGTTGACAATCTAATTTCTAAAGCCAATTGTAATTTGATAAACAAATAAAACGACAAAATAACTGAATTAAAACAAAATAGTAGTACAAAAACTAAAAGGCAACAGTCAAGGCATAGCATGTGGAAAAAAATTGGAAGGTGGGTCCACAAATCCATAATAAAGTGAACAACCTTTTAGTATTTGTCAATGATAAAAAAAATATTAATATAAATAATAATTGATGAGTTTTTAGGGATAATTTCTTCTTGTTGGAGTAAATTTAATTAACATTATGAATTTTTTACGTTTTGTAAAGGATATTTTATATAAATAATTTATTTTTAATTTTTTTTAAAATAAAAATAATTTAACATATTCTGATATATTCAAGTTATCTTTGTTTTGTGCATTAGAGGTGTCATTGTGAATCTGAATCCACGTGTCAAACGTAAGGCTCAGTGGAGCTGACCCTATTATATACGGTCTCTCTTTCTCTCTCTCTCTCTCTTTACACTACTACTCTTCTTGGTTACATTTTCTCTTCAATTTTACTTCTTTAGCCTTCTCATGACTTCATCAGTTAGACAGACTCCGGTCTTCTTTCAGTGTGTACAACAGGTAAATTGTCTTCTGTGCTGGACTTCTTGTTTTAATCACCATCCGTTCATTTATTTGACTAATATATTAAGTGGATTTTGTTTTCTGGTTTCAAGTTTGGTTTTTGTTTACATATTTAGCTATATGTTGTTATTGTTGGATAATGGATGCGGGTTGTTAATTTTAGCCATTTCTTTGGCATATTTATATTCTTTCCTTGTTTATGGTAATTTTGATCAGATTAACTTGGAATTTTCATGCTGTTTTGTTTATGAGAAAATAGATAAAAGTAAAGGATTGTCAACAGTATGCAGTGAATTACTGAAAGGGTGTAGAATGATTTTTTAGAATTATGGACTAGACGACTAGTCATCATTTTTATAGGTGGCAAGTAATTAGGACAGTGAAAGGTTGTGGTTGAGTTTGGCAATATTAGGTGAGAACCAGTTTGATTGATATTTAATATAAATGTGTCCTGGGATGGGATTTATATGCAATCCTTTTTATGCTTTTGTAATATCACCTTCTGATCAATGTTCATTTAGTTTTAGGCCTATAGAAATGATCACCATCGATTGTGGCTCTTTCTTGATTTTTTTTCCATGTGATTTGTGGCCAGATAATCAGGTAGAACCACCTTCAAGTTCGGATTTTTATCCTTTCTCATATTGGACATACAAGGACAGCTCTAGTTACTGTTCCAGCTAGTGTTTTGTGATGGCCATGGATGTAAAAGGCATAACTTGGGTTGGAAACATATTCCAGACGTTTGAGGATATTTATGTGGACATGGAAGACACAATGTTGGAGGTATACCTTTGTCGTCATTTATCCTTAACCTAACCTATGCTTGTTTAATGAGAAAAGATAACTCAAAATATCCCCATCTGGACATGCCAATACATGCTATAAATGTCATTGAAAACCTAAGGTCTTTGACTGCTACTCTGTTAGTAGTGGAGGTATAGCTCTTCATCTATGACTTGTACGTTCAAAGTGTTTTACCTATATTTCTTGTAGTTTAGTTGCCACATATATTATTTCACTGAAAGTTGAATCATGAGTGCAACTTTTATGAAATTTGTTTTGGTAATTATGGTAATGTGTGATAACCTTTCTGAAATCCCTTTTATATATTTGATTTCAATTATGTAGTGTAACCTTAGCCTTGTAAAACTGTTGTTTTTGGGACTGATAGTTCCTGGCCTGCAATTGATTTACATTAACAGTGAACTTAATCCTTTTTTTTTTTGTTTCCCTTTTTTGGGGATAGGAAACCGTTAAGTACATAGGGAATCAGATGCAGACTGTTGGGGAAAGTGTTAAAAAGATCTATTCAGATGTCATGCAAGATTTACTTCCTCCATCTTCATATGATTTGGATGAAACATCAGCCCCTGAGTTGCCTATAGATCAATATACTGATACTGGATTCTCAAAGAAGTCATTTCAAGGTTCCAAGAAAATAACTGAAAAGGATGATACCAACCAAACAACTGAGGATTCAAGGATCAATCATGATGTTGATAATGATGTAATCCATGCTGAATTCTGTGATTCTGATGCTTTGTTCATATCAGCTTCTTGCAACTCTGTCAAACAATATGTTGGTAGCACACATATTAAATCAAACCTCAGTGGTGATGAAAATCAACAAAATAAAAATATGCCTGCATCCAAGACAGTCAGTGAAATCACTTTGTTAAAAACAGATACATACAGTACATCACAATCATGTGAAGTCTCCTGGGTAAATCAAAATCATGCAGCCACTGTTTCTAAAGCAGCTTCTTCTGAAGTAACAACCATTGCCTCTGTAAATGACTGCTGCAATGAAATAGAAAATGCTAGTACTGAAGAAATCCCCAATGTGCTGGTATTGGCTGAATCAGCTGAAGATAAAGAGATGCATGTTAGTTCATATTCTTCCAATGATCTGTTAGGAGATCCATATGGTAAGTATTTGAGTGTCTCTTGGATATTGTTTCATTTTTTCCTCATTTTTTCTAGTTGGTAACCTTTTGTTTCTGACTTCTGAACAGAACTGTAATAATTATATTATTTTTCTGGTAGGGGTCGCTATGGTCAGAAAATTTGAGCCTGACAATTATTCTTACCACACAATCATTGCATCTCATCCAGGTATTAATTCAGATCATTCTAATGCACTTACTGAATTCAGGTATCAATTCAAATCAATATTAAATTGGTTCTCACTTTATGTATTACTGCATACCATTTAGAAGTACTTTCGGAGTTCAGATTATAATGATGCACATCTGTTTGGTTGAATTTGAAGAGTGTATCCTGGTGCTGGTTGGTTTTGTCTCATTTTGCCAAAAGGTTTATGAAAATAAATTGTTGAGGCATCCCCATATGGTTGTATTTGTGAGGTCAGAATGACGATTTTGAGAAATTAGGGATGTGATGAAGTTTTCCTGTCATTTTGTCTGTTATAGCCTATTGATCAATAGGAAACAAAATGTTTTCGCGGGTACTAAGTGGCATCTTTTGTCTCGCTAAACAATTCAACAATTTTATAGAATATACAGAGAACTTACCCAAGAAATTCTTGCACATAACTATTTCATTTTCACTCAGATTGGAAGATTTTTTTTCTCTGCAAAGTTTTCATTCGTATAGATTCAGCAACTCTAAAGCCTGTTTGCAGTAGATTTTGTTTTCAAGTATTAGAATATAAAAAAAAGTTCTTTGGGTAATCCCTATGTCAACATGGACAGGGCTCAGGCACATATGAGATCATAGTGTGTAGCTATTCAATTTCATGATATTTTTTTGAGTAATGATACATAAACACCCATTTATTTTAAACATCTCACCAACACCTCTAATTTCTCTGTATCTCTCTCTATCTCTCTTCTTATCACATCATAAATCCTATAATACCTATATTTTTTTTTTCTCTTTTTTCTCTCTGTTTCTAAGTGTCTCATAGCATCATGGGTGTCCATGAAACATTTTTCTATTTTTTTAGCTCATGGCAACTGAGTAACTGACACTTATTATTTAAGAAATCATAGAAACATGGGATTTGGATGTACCAAAGATTGGTACTATTATAGTAGAGCAAGGCCATAAAACCATGCATCAAGATGATGAACTGAAGCTTGAGGAAACTTGTGTTATGGTGGCTAGAGATGAACTTCAATCAGTTCCCAATGCAAGGGGTAATCTAATAACTAGCAAGGTACATACACTCCTTCATTCACCTCCTTCCTTTTTTCAGTTCATATTAAACTCTAACTTTTTCTCTCTCTCTCTCTTTTTTCTCATGTTTGAAGAACACGAAGAGGCAACCCTTTTCTTTGTCCAAGAAGGCTACAAGGAGGCAAGAGTATGAGGAGCTTGCAATATTGCACCGGAACAATGAAAAAGAAAAGGGTGATTTTGCAGAGAATTTATGTCCAACTTTACAGGATGATCATAAGAAACTACTGCTTCCTGATATCTATGAACCTGAGTGGGAGCTTCTCTAAATACCAGAATGATTAACTTGTGTAGCTACACAACCAACCCGACAGATTTTACATCCACTTCTTAGTCCTTGTGAAGGAGATTGAGATGTCCCACTGCAACAAAGATTCAATGCCCCCACAATACCTATTATGTTACCACAACTACTTTCCTATGATATTTAATTTCCCATTCCCAAAATGTCCTCCCTTACCCCCTCTTTTTTTCAGCTTGAAAAAATAAAATAACGAAAAGGGAAGCCTTAGTTGATCATTCAAATGAGAACCTCCAAATAGAGTAGTTAAACTAGCTTGGACCAATTATATATGGAGCACTGAATGCGGCATATTTTTATTTTCTCCGTTGACATTGTCCTTTTGTTTCATTCCTAACTGTAGATACGGCATTTCTATATATCCTTTTAGAGGATTTGAAATGCTTTATCATTAATGATAAATATCGTGGATATACCTTCTGTTATTTTTTTATTTCTCAAGATCTTGGAGTATAACATAGTATGATTTGTAGATAATAGTATAGTATGATTTGTAGATAATCGTGCCTTTTAAGTATGTGGTTAGATGTTTGATCTAAGTCTCTGTATGGAATAACATCTGAATAATCATTCCCTTGCTCCTTGCCAAAGAACTTTATGTGGACAATTACTTCGCCGGAGTTTATCTAGTTCTTATACAACATATGTTCTTAACTTAAAAACTATTGATATGGAAGCTAGTTACCCAAGTTCTTATAGCCACACCAAATTCTTCATTTAGTATACGCTAGGAAAAAATTTGATGGCCAAACACTCCAATGTATCACAATTATTTATATAATATTTGTGTTTGACATGGTGTGTTTATTAACAGAAAAATTGAATGTTATTTAATATTTTTTATTATATATTAATCAATATAAAGGAGATGAAAATGAAAGAGTAATAAAATAATATGTAAAGAAAATAAAGTGTCATTTTTAATGATAGATCCTAAATTGAGATTTTAGATCACTTTTTGGTGGACTTTATAATGTCACGTAGGATTGAAGATCTTTTAAGATTTTTATTTTTATTTTTTTCTTTAATGATAAGAAGAAAAAAATTATTTTTTTGAACATTGTGTAGATTTTCGAGATTCTTTTAGAAGAATTTATTTTTCATGTTAGAGATTTGTTTATTTCATTTATTGGGAGATCTAGTAAAAATCAGATCTTAAGCTCAAGATCTTTGTTGGTACTAAAGATACTTTTAGAGAATGAAGCTTTTGTCATTAAAGATTGACCCATTTGGACAAATTTTTTTGGTTATACCAAATGTAACTCAATTAAAATAGAAGATAAATTTTTGAATTAAGTATAAAATTTTTCACCTATATTATGTTTTTCTCTCTATCAAACACACCTTAAGAGGGGCGGTTTTTCTTGGCCTTAGAAGGAAGCGTGTTTTTCTTTCTTTCTAATTTGAACGTTTTATGTACCTAAAAAAAGAGAATCCATTCCCTTGCACCTCATGCTTTTAAGGTGAACACTAAACTGACTTAATTAACTATTAATTATTAAAAGTTACTACGAAATTTTCTATCCACACTCCATTTATTATCATCCACTAACTTAAAAAAGAAGAAATAATTTGTGAAAATTTTTTAGATATGCATATTAGATCCCGCAAATTTTTTTCTATATATATTTTTCGTACCACGTAAATGTTAAACATCATCTTTTGATCAAAACTTCGCCTTTGGACGTTAATATTGTTTTATTTAATAATTTAATTTATTGCTCAAAGTATTTCTTTACCAATTTTTAGTTTAGAAATTTTGTGATGATGATACCCACAACGAAGCACAGCAAGTTAAAGTACTTTATATTAAACTGTAAAATTAAAGCCGAAATGGAATGAATATGTAACTTTGAATTTTATATGAAGCAATTCTTGTGACTTTCCAAGTATGATAAGGTTCACCGAATTCAATATTAACTACTAAATAACTCTTCCCTTTTTGTGTATTACCTCGTGCTTACGTCAATATGTTCTAACTTTTAATTGTTTTTGTCTAAGAGAATCAAAGTTTTGCTTCAACAGATGAAAATATCTTTGGGTGGTAGTTAACTCAAGAAAGGGCTTTTTAATTATAATTAGTCAATATAAGCCTCTTTGGATAAAAATCTAACTTTAACGTGCGAATTACTTGACCACCTAATCCCCCATTAGTTCTTAAATTAGTTCCGGCCATAAAGCACACATAACTTTTCTTAAGTACAAAGATAGGTTCATCAATTCACATATTATTTCCTACAGGATAATGCCTGCCATTATTGACCTGTGAAATTGAAAGGAGGAGAACAAAGAGAAGCAAAACACATGTTGAGAAAAGGAAAGTATCTAAAAACTTACTCATTTAACAAGCAACTTGTATTTGAATTTCATCAAGATGGGCCAGGAACTTTTGCTGGACATGGCCCGCATAGCCCAACTAAACTTCATTTTCTTGAACAGGAGAGATTCCACATACTCTTGTCAACTTTAAGCCAATAGGTTCTAAAGAGAGAACGAAAAATGCAATCAGTTAGTTATTTGTTTTGATTATTATTTGCAAATTAACAACTCTTGAAAATTAGTTTGGATGGTATATATGCTACGTTGCTCGAAAGAAAATGGCAACCGTTAAAGGAAAAGGACCTACAAGAAGGTGGTGGATGCATGTAGTGGCGGCCTAAAAGTTTAAGTTTTCTTCTAAAGATTGCAAGTGGATAAAAGAATATCAAATTTTACAAACTCTATTGGCGATACTTGTGGATAATGATTTAAAAAACCTGCATGTTTTACAACATATATATATATATATATATATACATATTTCACGTTTTAATTATATTCAATGGTATAAAATTAATTTATTTCACTTTAAATAAGATTTCAATCTTTCGTTGTTGTATTAATTTTTAGATTGATTATATATATTATTTTTGCTTTCAAATATTCATCTAAATTGACATGCTCATTAAATTTTTCTCTTCTTTTTTTAAGCTCTACAGTTGTATGGGTTATATGTGATATGGATATATGAATACAGAAAGTTGAAGAGTGAAAGAAACTTGTGACACATGTATGGAGCCTAATTTAGGCTCCAAGAAACGCTGTTTCTATGTTCTCAGTCAATTCTCGTGTTGATAAGAGCCTCCGTGATAGCAATTATACGTCAAAGTTGAAACAACAAGTTAGAAGAAACTCGTTAGCTTATTGCATATATATCACTAAACTCAAGTGATGTTTTCGCATGCCCTACACCGCGCTGCCTTAATATAACCCTTCCATTGTATATGTAATAGTCATCTTCGTCTAAGACACGTTCTTGGATTTTTTTTAACTCGATCTTTCCTTATTCTCCATCACTCTTTCTTCGTCCATACACTTGGCCTCTGTCTCTCTCACACACATTATTTAGCTTGATGGGAATGACTTTTGTAATTGAATCTACAAGATAAATGTCATGTGGTTTATGGTCAATTAACTTATGACAAAGTTGTAATCGAGTCTACAAGATAAATGTACGTAGCCTGGATTAAATTTGCTATTTGCACATCAATAACCTTTTTTTAACAAATTTTACTTTTTAATTTATTGAGTAAAAAAGTATAGTTATAAGATGCATTTTATTGTTTTATTAATTATTTGAAGAAGAAGAAAAAAAAAATATTGCTATGGGTTGAGCCAAATCCTCAAATCATGTCACTCGTCATTGGAGAAAATCTAGATTACAATGACTAATAGTACAATTTCTAAGAAATACAAGATTAGTTGAGTAATTAAGAAAGAAATAGAAAAGAAAAAAGTTATAGAGATTTAATCTCTTCTGTTAACAAAAACTAACAATCTAACTATTAATATACTATTAATATATGCTAATAAAAAAATAACACAATCCCTTCAATTAGTATCTCAACTAGGTCAATCCTCATAAAGGTTGTCCATGTCATACCTTGATAGCTCAGACTCTCTCATGTATATGTATGTTCATCTCTGTACTTTCTTTCTTTTGGACTCAAAGTGACTTAAACATGAAGGTCCTTATTCTTAACCTGGTCTCTACTCTTGAATCTTTCTTGGTGAGGTTAACAGGTATCCTTTGAAGGTTTGTAGCAACATATATGATAAAAAGTTAATGTATTAATAACATAGTTATTGGTTTGGCTTTGAGACACGACATGATCTATGTGCCAAAATTTGGAAAGCAAAGTATGTGTAATGTGTTAAGAAACTTTGCAAGAAAGGAAGCTATAGCGGATTCGAATTTAAAATTAACAACTAATTTTTTAAAAGCTTGTTTTTACTATGAAATGCATGATTTTAAAAAGCAGCAAAAATGATATGAAAAATTAATCAAATTCCACTTCACGAATTGTTTTAAAAAATGCTTGTTACACATTCTATTTCTTTCTTCATTTCCGATAATTAAATCTCTTATTTGTTTTTTCTTTCAATTTTACACATCCAGTAAAATTAAGACACATCAATTCATGAAATCTGCACCACACACACTAAGTGTAAAAGAGAAAAAGGGGGGGGGGGGGTTGTATGTTGCATTAATTAGTTCAAAAATCTGTCACTTGCACTTGCACACGTATACAACACTACTACGTACTAAGTTCCCATGTGTTCCACGAAAAGTTTGGAAACGTAACCCTTCTCTTTACTGGTTTGTGTTTGGTTTGTGCCACGAACAATGGAAGATCACGTGGACACCGGATCTGGTCCCTACTTGTGGTCGGCCTATACATAACATCAAAGACAAACTCACATTAATTATTCTAATTAATTAAGAAACTAATTCTAATCATTCCTAAAACCCTAATACTAAATTCAAATAACTAACCAACTAATATGAGAAATGTTTAATTTTTAACATTTTTTATATATATACTTTTATCATTAATTAATTTTGAAAAGAATTTTTTTAAAAAACTCGCATAAAATTTATTCATCCATAAAACTTTGTAAAAGATAATATATCAAAATTATTATTTTTGTAGGCAATTGAAATTATAATTTGTATAATAAAAACGTAACAAATATTTGTTTGATAAAAATCACACGTATCTTATACCAAAAAACAAAACAATCATGTTTGAGTAATTAAAAAAGAAAAAAAAACAAGAGAAGATTATATTACTTCACCAAGACTTGACCTTGATTTCAGGGGCACGCACAAAACCATTTTTTTATATGTAAAAAGTGAATACAATATCATAAGTTTACAACCACACTTACATATTTTATTCAATCATTTTGAGCTAAATTATTTTTGGAAAAATCATTTGATATACCAAAAGCTTTACAAATTACAATTTACAATGAGTAGTCTTGGTTTAAAATTTTTAATAATTGAAAACAAAAATTAAACTTCAAATAATGGACCTGACCCTTGACATGCCTTACGTTGTGTTGTAGATTCGTGTGGCTAGCTCTTTAAAAAATAAGTAAAAATTGACCCACAAACCAACTACAATCTAAAATGATTTCAAAGAGGAATTTAAACATTTATAATAAAAATTTACAGATCGATTAGCCAAAGCAACCTCCACCAAGTGACTCTTTGCTTTTTCTTTCTTTTTTATGTTCTGTTGGCATCACACTCATTTCTTAATCAATAAGATAATCAGAGAGTGGAGTTTATACGCAGTACTCCATCATTGGATCATTTGCAAACTGGACAGTTCTCTCACTCTCCTGCACCAATTATCCTCTGCATGTGTGAGGATGAGTACGTACTGCAATTACTATTTTATTTATTTGTAAACATAATATATTCTTTCCATGACTTTATCAGTCATCAAAACAAATATTGATAGTAGTTATAACAATCAAAATAATACATTACTAATTGGCAGGAATTGCGATATTAATTATAATATCATATCAGCAGTTCCAATAAGAAATTTTCCTTTTGGACGCACATTAGCCTAGAACTTTCATGTACAAATTATATATACACACACAATATTTTCCTTCAATTACCCTCCTTCAATTTTCAAAATTGTTTATGTATTATCACTACTTACTTACTGTTAACCAACTAAAAATTATTATAAATATAAATCTTAAATAGTTATTATAAAATTTAATAAATTTATCGTATACTTTTTTTTTAAAAATATCGTATATAATAATATTAATTGAAAGATATTATATATTGATAAATTTAATATAAATATACATTAAAAATCTTATGATTTTTATTGTTTTTTAAAGAATTAATTTTTAAAAAATGTTTTAAAAAAATTAAAATGTATATTGATATAATATAATAAATTGATAAATGAAAAAATAGACTTTAAAAATAATTTTGCGCCACAATTTTTTTTTAGTTTTTTGGTTAAATTGTGTTTTCACGTTATATATATTGTTCTTTACTTATTGAAACAATCATTTAAGTCCCTTAAATTTTTGAAAATGCATTTTTAGTCCATGAAACTATATGACATTAACGAAAGTTGTAAAAAGTGGTGACATAATACTATCAGCATTTGATTCGTATTATTCACTTCCGAGCGCCACATCAGGAACTATTCACGTTTTTTTTAACAGTTTATTTTAAACATTGAGAGACTAATGATTTTTTTTTTTTTTTATATATAACTTGGGGACAGAAATAAATTTATTCTAAATTTCAGGACTAAAAAATAATTAAGAAAAAAAATATTAGATACACTATTAATAAAATTTCTGTAACGTGCTATGTTCTGCAGCAGCACATATGTTCCTGTTTTCTATTGACTAATGGAGTGCACTACGAAACTTCTGTCAATTGGACAATTTTAGTCAAAATCGCCGTCTCTTGTCAATTACTACTAAAATATTTGAACCAAATCTGGGTGCATTATTATGTATAGTATTTTTTTTACCAATAAAAATTTAATATTATAATTTGCTGAATCAATCGAATTAAACTCTCGTAATTATATAAGTTTTTGAAATTTATATTAATAATTTAAGTAATAAAAGTTGATAAAATATATGTAAAATATTTATCCATATGCCTATATATATATATATATTTATATTTTACTATTTTCCTTTATTTTTTTTTTCAAGAATGCCTAGCTATGTGTGTGATCTTTTTGTTTTTACTAAAACAAAATATTAATTGAAATGGCTTGAGACAAAAGAAAAAAGGTTTGTATAATTTACATAATCTCAAGTTTAAAAATTCGTCGACATAATTCTGATAAGAAACCGCATTAATTAATTTTTAGTTCATATATTAGGTACTGTTACCAATCAAGGGACATCCATACTCTTTTACTGTCAACACATCAGCAGGGAACTACACAGCCATAATATTAGAGTAGCTTGTACGTAAGATATTATTTATTCTTTTTTATATTTTTTTTTACAGACACAAGCCAATCCCACCCAAAAAGAAAATAATCACAATCTAAACAATAATTGGCAATCATAATTCAATATTTCGCAACTGACTTCGTGAGTATTATTGTTGTAGCAGAAGCAACCACCACCATTTTATGCCGATTCCCTTCTTTCATTATATTTTCTTTTGTTAATTTTATGTTTACTGAAATTTTATATATGTTCATTCAATGTGCCAATTATTTACAAGAAAATGTTACATAGGCTACTATAAAAGAGAGGAGATCAAGAAACCGAAACTAGTCAGTCACATAGAATACTCCAACTCATCAATTAAAAGAAAAAATAAACATTGCATAATTTTGTTAGCTCACACAGCCACATTTGTGATTCAAGATATGCTTAATTAGGTAACTTTGTTACGCCTTTGGTCAACATCTAACACCTTTGGTAGGAGACCTATCTTTGCATGAGATGCATGCTTTGCTGTCCTCACTTGTATGATCGATATAAGAAATTATTTTTGTATATAAAATTGTAGAAAAGTTTATACAATTATGAGAGAAATACGATGACAACAGAGTATAAGACAAGGTGAATAATGTAATGAAAAGAAATAACAAAAAAATAATATTATAAAATGTGTTCAGAAACGGATTCAGAACTCAATTAAAGGGGGACTAGTTCTGATATTTTTCAATAAGTTCCTGCTTCTCTATTTCATTAGAGACGTTAAATGTTTCCTTTCGTTCTAAATGATATTCGACTGATTTTTGTTCATTGTTTGCTGAGAATTAAGACGCAATTTTGGGAAAATACAATAAAAATAATTTTGCAATGATGAAAATTTGTAAAAGCTTAGAGAAATTAGAAAAAATGCAAAGAAAGCTGTACGGGAAACTAGAGGCAGGATTTTTGAAGATTTGTATAAAAATCTTGGGAGCAATGATGGTGAAAAAAGTATTTATAAACTTGCTAAAATGAGGGATAAGAAGAGTAAAGACCTCACACAAGTTAGATATATCAAGGATGAAAATAAATTTTTTTTGGTAAGAGATGAATATGTAAGTGAAAAATGAATGAACTATTTTAACAAACTTTTTAATGGGAATGATGATAATAGTGAGGTGGATTTGGAAGACGTTTCTGATTATCTGAATAGAAGATTTGTACGCAGAATTAAGACACATGAAATTAAGGAGACTTTAAAGAGGATGAAGAATAATAAAGCTTTGGGACCCGATGACGTCCCTATTGAAATGTGAAGAGACTTGAGAGATGTAACAATAAAATGATTGACCAATCTTTTCAATAAGATTCTTCAAACAAATAAGATGCATCATGTTTGGAGGAAAAATATGTTTGTACCTATTTACAAAAATAAGAGAAATATCCAGATTTGTTCTAACTATAGAGCCATCAAGCTCATGAGTCATACTATAAAGTTATGGGAGAGAGTTATTAAACATCGTCTAAATGATTCACAATAAGCAAGAACAAGGTGAAGTATAAGAAGTGTGAGTTTTCGCAGGGAAGAGATGGTGGTCAAGACGGAGTGCATCTGCTTGGTCAAGAAGTACCAAAAAAGATGTTTTTAGATACTTAGGATCAATTTTTTTTTGCAAAAATGTTGTGAGATTGATGAGGATGTAAATCATAAAATCAGAGCAGAGTGGATGAAATGACGGAGTGCATTTGAATTTTTAAGTGACCGCAAAATTCCCCTTAAGCTAAAAGGAAATTTTTATAGAACAAATGTAAGACCGACAATGTTATATGAAACAGGGTGTTGATCAGCACATAGGCAACATGAGCACAAAATAGGGTAGCAGAAATGAGGATGTTAAGGTGGATGTGTGGTTATACGAAGATGAATAAGATAAGAAATGATAATATTCGACAAAAGGTAGCAATAGTTCCGGTGTGTGAAAAGATGATGGAGCATAGATTGAGATGGTTTGAGCATGTTATGAAACGACCACTAGATGCTCCCGTTAGAACAAGAGTTTGTTACCAAGAGTTCGACACAAAGAGAGGTAGAGGTCGACCTAAACTCACTTGGGAAAGGTAGTTAAACAAGACCTAATAGAGTGGGATATAAATTGACGGATAGTGTGTCTTAGGACAGAGTAGAGAAAAATTATAAGTTTGGTGGAGGGTTAAACCCATTAGTATGTCTATTATTCCTGTCGTTCCTTTATTTTTTAGATCTTTTCCTTTTCATTTATCTCCTCCTCCTTTTACCCTTATTTTATTTTAGCTTATTTTTTATTTCTTTTATCTTATTTTCCTTTTTTATTCCATCTCTTTCTCTTTTTTGATTTATCATTGAATTCTTTTACCACCAATCTCAATTAATTTAGATTAAATGTGTTGTTAATGTTGATGTTAATAATATATTTGATATTTAAGAACCACTCATATTCACATGGTCAAATCCTCAAATTGCCTTGGAATCAATGACTGAAGTTTTGAACAAATGGTAACTCTGAATACCATATTAGCATAAAGTATGCATACAAATATTAACTTTGATTCTGTACAAGAATGAATGCAATATGATTTTTTATACTATAGAAGCAGAACAATAGTTAATCAAGGAAGATATACATGACTATAGCCAAAAAATAAGAAAACAAAATCTCTTATAATTAAACAATACTTATTATTACGCTATCACAATAAAATTTCTTATAATTAAACAATTAAGCAATCACATTAATAATACCAATGTACACGGTTACATTTCCAGAGGAGAAAGGGTGGACTCGGGTCCTTGTCGGGCCCCCTTAAATCCGTCCTTGAATGTGTTTTATAAATGTATGATATGAATAATATATATTTTAATTTTTATTCGAAGGTTAATTAATAAAAAAATTGAAATATATAATATTTAAGATAATTATTATAAAATTCTATAAAAAAATAAATTATAATTAGTTAACATTATAAAGTCCATATACAAATTATTTTCTCTAATATATATTTATCTCCAAATTACCTGTAATAAGTTTATACAAAAAAACAAAGAGAAAACATGCAGGCACATGAAAGAGAAAAATCGCTTTTCTGGTCATCCCTGATATGCTCTGTCTCTATGATCCGAACCCCAAATCAAAATTGATAACGTGATACAGAGAGAGAATTAAATAGCACCATAGCAGGGGTAACAGACTTACTTGAAGGAGCATAATTGAGGCCGGTGTTGCACATAAAGGAATACCGTGTGACCAGAACACACTACTGTCAATACTTAACATTAGCATTGCAAATTTGCAATTGTAATCTCAATGTTGTTAATGTCTCATTAACTACAATATTATAGTAATAAGACATGAACTATAATTAAAGATCTCAATTTAAAGCCCCAAAGTCAAAGAATCAGAGTTATTATATTCAAAATCGATTAAAGATAATATCAAAATAGAGTATTTAAGTGAGACATAAAACTCTCTCTATAAATTAACTTTTAAGATTAAAAGACTTTTTGATATTATATAAGACTTAATTTTTTTTAATAGGATTCAACCACACCACATATGAAGCTGTTTAAAGAATCCATCCAAACTGCACTGTCTCCGCCAGCTGAAATTAATAAATAAACAAATAATGAAAAAACACGTATACATGAATACAAATTGAAAAAAGAAAAGAGAGAAAAAGGTGCATGTTTTCCCATTCTTCAACACCTCCCCCCGTATTTGAAGACGAACACATAACCATTATATAAGCCTGTTTCAGACAACTTTTTTCTGCACTCCTCGTCCTTTTCCTCCCTTCAACAAAACACGGGAAGGGAAAGTAGTAGTACTAGTAAGGAACGAAACACCAAACATGAGTTTCTTGTTACCATTACCAACCCTCTTGTTGTGTCTCTTTGTTGTGTTAATTTATTCCCTCCAAACAAAGGCTGAGGAATTTGATTTCGGTGAGTCCTTGTTCAATGCAAAAAAAGCTTCCAGTGGCAGAAAACTTGCAGGAAGATGCAACTTGTTCCGTGGGAAATGGGTTTATGACCCTTCATACCCTCTGTATAACCCTTCTACATGTCCCTTCATAGATCCACAATTCAACTGCCAAAAGTACGGTAGACCTGACAAACAGTATGAGAAATATAGATGGCAACCCTTCTCTTGTCCTTTACCTAGGTAACCTTCACTTTCACACTTCCCTTCTTCTTAAGCTTCAATTTTCATGTCTTGTGTTGTGGCTAAACGTGTGTACCTACCAACAGGTTCAATGCATTTGATTTCCTGGCTAAGTATAGGGGCAAGAAGATTATGTTTGTCGGTGACTCCTTGAGCTTGAACCAGTTCAACTCTCTGGCTTGTATGATTCACTCTTGGGTGCCTAACACTAGAACCAGTTTCATAAAGCAAGATGCTCTCTCCAAAATCACATTTGAGGTTGGTTTTCTAATTCTTCCTATTATTGTTCTTTTTGTTAAATTATTCAATTGGTCCTATAGTTTCTCCTTTTTTAAATTTTAGTTCTTAAGAAGAGAAAAATGTAAGTTTTAATCTATACAAATATATTAAGAATTTAGATTTTGTTCACGTTGTTAACGGAGTTAATGGCATGGCTCAAGACAGTTGTTAACATCAATTTATTTTTGTAGTGTCAAACTGTAACATATGGCTTTTTAAAACTGTCAGAAAATGAGGACATGAAAATTTCCTTAACAGTTTTTCACTGTCTTTTGTAGTGGTGATAATAACAACACTATCATATTAATGGTTGTGAATATAACTTACAATTTTCTTATATAAGAACTGAAATTGAAAAAAAAAAGAATAACTATTAAAATCAAGTGAATTATGTAAACTATTTTTTCAGTCGTGTGTTGACAGTGTTGTTTTATTTTTCTTATTTCCATCTTTTGCGTTGAATTGTTCTGGTGGGAATGATGATTGCTTGTTTGGTGTGGTGTTGTGTCCTTGCAAGTAGTGTCGTTTTCTCACTCCAAAGTTGAAAAATGTTAAGTATTTTTTGCCTTATTTGAGTTTTGAACTTTAATTCAGCTATTTATGAGTCCGATTGACTATGTGTGAGCCGGCGTGGAGATAGTATATTAGTGCAAGAGTGAGTTGTGCTATTTTAACTCCTTAATTATTCAAACGCATCGTTAATAACTCTTATTTTACTCTTTCTATTATATTATTTATCATAAATATATTTCTCTCTCTCACTAGGTATCTACTAGCATTTAGATATCAAAATATAGTTTTTGTGAGTATATTTTTTAGCACCGAAATTAAGTTTGGGACGTGATTGGTGGGGGGGCTTCCCCTTTTCCCCTTTTGCGGGGACACCTTTGGTTGTTAATTTGAAGGATAATAAATGTTTCCCTTAATTGCTATAATTATACTTTACTTGCACAGTTGCTCTTTCTACCAATTTTGAACGTGCACATAGATTTCCTTAGCTAGATCGAAACATAGAGTAATTTTTTTTTTAAAACGAAATGTTTTTTTCCCATTAATTTGGTAGTTAAAAAAATCTTTGTTTCGGAAAGAAGTATAGTTATTATTATTTTCTGTGAGAAAAATAGTTAAATTATTATTATTTATTACCTCACAAGTGATGTTTCGGTCGCAACATTTTTGTTACCGTGAAAAGGGGAAACCTTTTCATCGTGAAATTTACCAACTAAGCTAAAACTTCAGTAATCTATTATTACTGTGCTTTTCTAAAAGGAGATTGCTAATTAATAGTAGTATCTAAAAGATACTGTAATTAAAAGTAAAAAGTGTATACAAAAAGGTTTAATGTCACCAGTTCACTGTTTTTTAATAAATTCTTTTGTATCAGTTTTGTTTATTGTTCATTTGCATAGAAACCCCTCAAAACTTTTGTCGAGTTTGTGCTCCAAATTGTCAACACGTTCTTGCTTTGTATAGAAACTTTGTTAAACAAATGTCTTAATTATCAATGATGAAAGTTGGACATCTAGTTTTCCCTCCAAATCTTTGCTGTGTCCAGTAATTAACACCATGTCATCAATCTCGGCTTAGTATTCCGTAGCATCCCAACATCCATCATTATTTATAACTAAATTTTGAACAGAACGTTACTCATCCAACCCATTTTTGTTTGCACAATCCATTCCCGCAGCTGCAATGATTGAAAGTTTGATGTTTTGCCTCTTTACCTTTTCTCATTCAAGATAATTCTATTGATTACCTGCTTTACTGTGTTTGCCAACCACATACAGGCTCCAGTCATGCTATTTACACAACATTACTGGTATAATCATTCATAATTGCATATGGGTAATGGGTTCATTGTGCTCAATGGAAAAGGGAATTTTTTTTTTTGAAGTGGGCCATATGTATTTTATATAAATGTACATGTACACAATTTATACAAAATTGTGACAGCAACAGTAGTTCTAGGTTTGTAGATATAATTTGTAATTATGTCCTTAATCACTTCCAAATTGGACCACTTGACACTAGTGGCTTCATTCATACGCTGTCCTCTGCTTACACGACTTTTTCCTTTGGAAATTCGATAAGCTACAAAAGTATAAAAAAAATGGGCCACTTTGTGATAAGGATATATTTTCTTTTTCTTCTAGTTTTTTTTTTATTCCATGGTCCTTTTAGTTTTTTTTTTTTTTTTTAATATTTTGAACCTAGAGGTAAGAAAAGACACCACTTGATAATTTTGTAGGGAAGTTTCTTAGAAGTAAACTTTGGTAGAGGTACCAAAATACGGTTATTATGGAAAAATTATTCACATATATCTGTATAAATTCTTATAATTATAATTATTTTATTTTATCAGGACTATGGCCTTCAGTTATTTCTATACCGCACAGCATACTTGGTAGATCTTGACCGTGAGAACGTCGGAACCGTTCTGAAGATTGACTCTATAAAGAGTGGTGACGCTTGGAGAGGCATGGACGTGCTAGTTTTCAACACGTGGCACTGGTGGACCCACACCGGGAGTTCACAGCCGTAGGATCAATCTTTCACATAATTATTATGTCATAATCAATTCCGTTAATCAGGGGTGAGTAATTTACTGATTACTGTTTTGTGTTCGTGAAAATTCCAATCCAGGTGGGACTATATTCAAGAGGGTCACAAGTTGTACAAAGACATGAACCGTTTCATTTTATTCTACAAAGGTTTGACAACTTGGGCTAGATGGGTTAACATCAACGTGAATCCAGCTCAAACCAAAGTCTTCTTTTTAGGAATTTCCCCTGTGCATTATGAGTAAGTTATTATTTATACTCCAATCTACTAGTTTATTACTCTAAGTACTAAGCTGTGTTCATATAAAGATATTATTAGATAGTCTGGTATAATCACTTGTCTATAGTTTTGGTCAATATATGTGACATGTATTTAATTTTTTTAAGTTATGAAAAAAAATTAATAACATTTAATTATGTCACAGAGATTAATTAGAATCATGATAATACTGGACAATCTAATAATTTATAATTATATTATATGAGAATTTAAGTAGTATTGGTTTTTATCAATTAATTGTGCATGGTGGTGATGTGTGTGATGTGGTAATTAGGGGGAAAGATTGGAATCAACCAGCAAAATCTTGTATGAGTGAGACAGAACCATTCTTTGGATTGAAGTACCCTGCAGGGACACCAATGGCATTGGTGATAGTGAACAAGGTTTTGAGTAGGATAAAGAGGCCAGTGCAATTCCTAGATGTGACTACACTCTCACAGTACAGGAAAGATGCACATCCTGAAGGCTACAGTGGGGTTATGCCAACTGATTGCAGTCATTGGTGTCTTCCAGGACTGCCAGATACATGGAATGTGATTCTGCATGCGGCTCTATTTGACTAAAGGAAAGGAAGCAGCTGGCTAGTGACTTGCAAACTTTGTTTATTAGAGGAAAACCAATTGTTTTCTAATGTAGGAAATATTTAATTTGGCATTTGGCTTCTAAGAATTGGACAATAAAAGGGTTTGATTCTCCAAATTGTAAATTTTCATATTATTTTGGCATAAACATGCCTTGATTGTACCAAATAACTCCCCTTTGGAATATTGAAAAGCATTTGCACTGATGTTTCCTTTGGAATAACTTGCTGCTGGATCGTTGTGAATCAGGTGCTTGATGAAATTCCTTTTTCCTCAAGCTTAAGAATGAAAAAGCGATCAGAGAATCTGATCCCACTTTGCTAACTAGACCAATGTTAAGCATCATCAGTCCGGATTAAATTACTAGAAGGAGAGGGAGCAAATAAGGCTTCCAAGTTAAGATGAAATTAGCTGTCCTATCTTTGACGAAAACTTTCAAAAAAAATTCCGTACTTTCTATTTCAACTATTTAAAGAAAGTTGTTACTTTCTTCTAGACAAGAAGGGAAAGTGTTTTAGTTTGTTGTCACGATTTTGAGATCTAAATAAATCAAATGATGTTTTTTTTTTTTTTTTTTGCTTTCAAAAGAAACAGAAGAGGATAAGGAACAAAGAGATTGACATACCAATTATGTTGACACTCCAACTCCTAAAATTCCAATAAAACCTCCACCAAATATATTAATATAAGCAAATTAAGAGAAACGGTATAATTGGAGGGTCAAATCATACCCAAAAGAAAAGACAAAGGAAACCTATAAAAAGGAAGCCCTTGTCTGTACTTAAGGAGTTCCTAATCAACAAAAGATGATAGAAAATTCCACCAAGTATACCCAAAAGACTGTGTACTATAAGAAGCAAGCTTGTAAGCACGAGCATTGTCTTCTCGCTATATGTGAGTGATCCTGAAATTAAAGTTGTTAGTTAGCTTTTTACAATTCATCTTTCACCCAACGAGTATAAGACCAATGCACTGTTAAGAAAGAGAAGCATAGAATCAGTTTTCAACCGAAAGTGACTCTTAAGTAGACAAATTTTTCAATGGCTAAAATGGCTGCCATAATTTCCACTAAAAACGCTGAATTGACACCAACATTGTAACTTCAATGGAAGCAAAAATAAGTCTTTTTGAAAAAAAGAAATGGATAAAATAAAAATATATAATATATAGCATGGTAGGTAGTGCAAATATTTTTTATACTGTTATTTAATTACTACATTTCATAATTTATATATAAAAAACTATTAAATTTTATAATAATCATTTTAAAAATCATATATACTTTTTATTGATTTTTTAAGATTTTTTTTTATTGATTGATAGTATAAACTTCCACGACAACATATATACATGTTAAACTTACAAAATAAACTTGTGGATGTGGTACATGGCACTATTATGTGGGTAAATAATATAAATTATTATCTATTCTAAATTTTGTTGACTATATAATGATTTCTGTTTAGTTGTGAAAGTGAAAGCAGTAATTAACCTGATCTTAGATTTGTATCTATAAGGGCATGCAATTCTACGTGATTGGGCTGTATAATCGTCATCTTCTGATGGGCTTATAAGTTTCGATCCATTCCACAAAAGAAGCGCAGTAGTAACTAAACAAACACTAATATGCTCAACAAGACGGTGAAGAATCAAGATATATATTCTCAGCAAATGATTTGAAGCACGTTGGAGCCAATAGCCATGTGTCTTGCTTGCACTATTTTGTCCTTGAAACTTGCCATGTGTCTCAAACATGGAACCCCCCAACCCAACCCTTCTTTATCCAATCATCGTAATCTAATATACTTATCTACGTACGTCTGTTCACGCCTGGTGAGTCACGTAAATTAGTTCTAGGTACCATCACACGTTGCACTTCTCACTACCCCTTTTACCACATGTCCCTCATGCAAACCCCACCTCTTCCAAACCGCCAACGTTAACCCTTCCCTTCGCCTTTTTAATCACACTTCCATTCCCATGCACACCCACACACATCGAATCCTACATCGTACTAAAAAACATTGCTCTTGTTCTTTCAAAGTTAGCAAACACAAGTACACAACACCAACACCAACATATGGCGTCTGAACAATTGGCTCGCAGAGAGAACACCACCACCGAGAGAGAGATTCACGTTGAGAAACACAGGGTTCCCAAGATGGCCACCCACTTCGAGCACCTTGCGGAGCAAGCTAAAGAATCTGACATCACCTCTGGGAAGGATACTCCGCAGGGTAGCATAGAAGCCTTGCAAGCTGGAGAGAGGGTCAAAGAGCATGCAGGAAAAGCCATGGGAGATATTGGTGGACGTGGGAAAGCCAGTGAGACTCACGAGTTGGGTGCACACTTTGAATCCCTCGCTGACAAAGTAACTGACCATGCAGCAGCCAATGTAGTTGGAAACAAAGAGAGTCAAAGAGAAGCTCGTGGCGGTGTTCGTGATGTTGGGAAGTTCGAAATGAAAACTGAAGGGGGAGAAAAAGGAAACAAGGATAGACCAGAACTGAAAACACGAACCAGAGAGGTAATAGGAAGAACGGAGAAAGAAAGAGGAAGAGAAAGTGGAGGGCAAGTAGTGGCAGAGAAAGGAAGAGAAACAGAAACCCAACTTGGTGCTGAAAATGAAGGTGCAAGAACAACCGCTGTCATAACTTGCACCTTGGAAAAAGGTGGTGGTACTCAGAAACCAATAAGAGAAGAAAAGAGAGAAAGTGAAAGATCAACGTGGGAACAGATTTCCAACTACAGTGATCAAGCCACACAAGGCGTGAAGGAAAAGTACGAGAGAGCAAAGCAAGCAGCAAGCGAGACACTGAACACCACAACACAAACCGCACAAGAGAAAAGCGCACAGGCAAAGAATCTTGCAGCACAAGCAAAGGACGCAACGTTAGAGAAGGGTCAGCAAGGCTATGGTGCGACAAAGGACACCATTTCAAGTGCAGCAAAAACCGCTTCGGAGAAAGCTGCGCCGGTGGTAGAGAAGGCCAAAGACTACACTCTTCAGGCTGCGGAGAAGGCCAAGAGTGCGGGTGGAACGACGGCGAGTTACGTCGGAGAGAAAGCGGTGCAGGCCAAGGATGTCACTGTGGAGAGTGGGAAGAGTGCGGCTGGGTATGCTGCCAAGGTGGCTGCGGATTTGAAGGACAAGGCCGCCGCGGTGGGGTGGGCCGCGGCCCATTTTTCGGCGGAAAAGACGGTGGAGGGGACCAAGGCCGCCGCCCATGTTGTAGAGGGAGCGGCCGGGTATGCCGGACATAAGGCCGCGGAGCTTGCTTCGATGTCGGCCGGTGCTGTTAAAGGGCTGGCTGCTTCTGCTGGTGAGACTGCTAAGGAATACACCGCAAAGAAGAAAGAGGAGGCGCAGCGGGAATTGGAGGCCAAAAATGCATCTCAACCTCAGGTTCCATATAATATAGTCACTCTATGCTTGTCATTTTGTTCTATTGTCCTTATATACCATCTAATATACTATATAATATATCTATGCTTATTAGAGTAATCAGCTTCTATATCATATGAGAATTTGGGCTTAGATTTTGTAAGTCTAGAAATTAGCTTATGGCGACAGGATGTTCCTTCAATTATATATACTAAAAGCCATTAACTGATATAATCATGACCAAAATATAAATTATTTGTGGATTACCATCACATCCGTTTAAAGTAATCATCACTTTCCTAATAATTAATCTTTATTTCTTTCCTAATAATTAATCTTTGTTTGAGACGAGAACAGTGAAATCTTCTTTTTTTAATTATGTTCTTCTCACCACAAAGCTTGAATCGAATAAAAAACTTGACTAAAGGGGATTAAGTCCGGTAGTTGGTTGAAGAAAATATAAATGCAGTTCTTTAAATGTTATTTTGTGTTATTTTCTAATTCGAACCAGAGTTTCATGCATGATTCAAAAAGTCAACATTTTGATGAAGTAACAACAACAATTCTGGCCATATTACTAGTCATCGTGGTATCTCTAAGCGAGAACATTAAATAGAAAACTAACTACTTTTCACAACTCATGAATGTCACTATAGAACCATGCTTAATTGATTTAGTAGATAGCTCTGTAATTTTGGAAGTAGAACTGTTAAGAAAAATATGGTTCAATGTTGTTGAAGACTATTATTATGTAATACTAAAAATTGACACTTTGATTTAGGAAGCTGAAGAGAGGCCATCAGAAGGAATTGGCGAAACTGTGAGCCAGTATGCACAAAAACCAAAGCTAAGTGGAGGAAACTCTCAGCAGGAGGGAACCGGAAGCAACGTGTGCACAGCAATAGGCGAAGCAGTAAGCAGTGTCGGTGAGAAGGTAAAGAAACCGTTTAAAAACATAATGGGAGGAGAAGGAAAAAAGGAAGAAGGTGGGAATAACCAAAGTGAAGGAGGAGGAGGGCAAGAACAGGGAAAGAGTATCATTGGTCAAACTTTGACCAGTATTGGTGAGAAGCTGGGTGATGCAAAACAGAGAGAGGAGCTTTTAGACAACGTCACTGGCAACATCACCGAGGGAGGAGGCGAATTGTTGGGAGCAGTAGGTGAAACCGTTGCTGAGATTGGACAGAACATGATGAAGCCAGCGGAGATAGTTCAGGAACGTGCTCACGTGCGACAAGAGGGTGGGGTCTTGGATGCCATTGGTGAAACCATTGCTGAGATTGCTGAAACGACTCGAGTCATGGTTGCTGGAGAGGACGAGAGAGTGCTGAGGCAGAGCGTGGTGTCGGAGACTCGCGTAACTGGTCGTGCCAAACATGAAGAAGGGTCATACGGTGCTTGAGTCTCTCTAAGTGAACGCTGTGTTTTTTAAGGTTTAGTTCTGTCAATGTCATGTTTAGTCTGTGTCAAGTTTGATGTTTCGGGGTTTGTTGACTTTGGAATTGTAACCAATAAGAATCTCCTTTTTTGAGATTATGGAAAATAGTAAAATTGTGTTTATGCATATGATAGCTGCATGGAAGCAAATATTTATTTTTTTTATGCACTATATGATCGCTACAATATTATCTATAGTAAAATTGTGTTTATGCATATGATAGCTGCATGGAAGCAAATATTTATTTTTTTTATGCACTGTATGATCGCTACAATATTATCTAATGAGTTATGTTAACTTAAATTCTCCAAATTTAATCATTAAGTTTAAACTAATATTTCGATGCACTATCAATTAAACTTAATTCCATTTGATCTAGCTTTGTCCTTCTTGTTTGTTGTTGTTGATGTGCACGAATAGTAGCCGTCAACGGGACAATGAAACTTGCACCTACTTTTTAATATTAAAATCTGGTTGGATAGAAATTAAGGTGAGTATCTGTCAATCATGTCTAAAAAACTTGTAATCGTACGGTCATGGTGTATAGCATTAAATTGATGTGCAACTAATACTTTATAGTATGTATAATGAATTTACATGGTTACCATTAATTAAAGTTAATTTATTTTAAATAGAGAGCATTTGTATGAACTGGATATAAACAGAGAGAAGAAAATAAAGAACACCAGGAAGGAATTCAGAGTAATGTACTATAGGATTTCATTTTACAAGCTAATAATATCAATGAACAAGAATAATTATTAGTTGATACCCTGTTCAATCCAAACAGAGAAGTAATGAATACTTGCCTTGCAATACATTTTTTGAGCCTTTTCAAGAGTCCCAAATGGGGCCAAAGGCAGGGATGTTAGCCATCTTGCATGCTCTAAGCACATCTCTACTGCCTTCAGGGTTGCTAGTGACAATAACCACTTCAACATTCCACTTAATGGCAGCATTCACACTCATCTCAGCCACATTGGGACGACCAGAAATTGCTGTGTCATGTACTATCATCTTATCTTTTGAATATTTGTTCATCAACTCTATTATCTCCCTTCCAAAGTTCAATTCAATGTCCTTAGCCACCCATATTAAGCACACATCAGCCTTACTAGGCTGCAAAAGAAATGACAAGAACACACAAATCCCTGACCCTGTGGCAACCAACAACACCCTCTGATACAAGTTCACTAGGTAAGGCAATCCAGCAAAATGCATGGTGCGAACCCAAAGATGCTTTGGTGGGGTATTAACCAAGGACTTGGTGAAGTCACCAACTGCACCAGCTAGCATCATGTGCTCTTTCTTCCCATCAGATATGATCCCAAAGGCATGCCATTCTGACAAGGGTGAAGGACTTATTCTACCTAGTAAACCTGCTTCAACACCACCTTCAAACTTGATGATCGAGGCGTGGCTCGAAGGAGATGATACACTAACTTGCACCTTTCTAACACTCAGCCAAGGAATGATAATGAGAATTGTGATGACTAAAGTGAACCAACACTCTTGCTTCTTGACCACCTTAGACATGGTCAAGTCATAGGTGCGTGAGTAAGGTTCATAGCTTATGGAGAGAAGAATGAATAGCCAGAGAAGGATGAGAGCCATCCACCCCGCGAAACGGTGGATTCTCTCAAAAACATTGTGATGAGGGTGGCGGATAAGAGGGAAAGCTGCAAGGGAAGAGAGTAGAATGAGTGAGAGGATGGTGATTGCAACTCCCATTATCTCTGGGGAAGTTTTGTCTTTGTTTTTCAATGTAAGAACTAGGGAATAAACAAGCCAGGCTATAGAAGAAACACCACAACCACTATGGATTCCTCCAACACTTTGAAGGAACGAAGTGGTGGCAGTTTTGATTCTAAGACAGACACAAGGCCTTCCAAGAGTCTTCACAGTCAACCAGAAAATAACTCTCAAAGCTGCCTCACTTCTACATAGTGTTAGAGCTAGAATGTTCCCAATAGAGAACAATGCAGCTCTTGTCTTGGCATAAGGGAAACACCCTGCTGCTGAAAGAGCCAAAGCCACCACATTCAAGGCCATGCAAACCAGAAATAGTTCTTTGTAGAATGTGAACCCTTGATCAAGAAAAATTATGGAGAGCCTTGACCTCCTTGGTGGATCACTTTTGGGAAGTAGCTTTTGCACCTTAACCCCATTAGCTTTATCCGGTTTTTCTATATCTTGAACTTCAGCTATGAACTCTACTTCAACATCACTTGCATCAATGTCAATGTCACAGAAGTGGCTGCTGGCACGGCTCCGAGTTGGACTAATGGTATGAGGCTGAGGAAGAACTTTGAATGAGCTGTTTCGAGTCCATGGAAGCCATAGCCAAGTTCCAATCCGTTCCTGCTTTGGTGGGGATCCAATTGCAAAGGGGTTGCTTCTATTTGGATTGATTTCAAATGCAACCCCACGACAACTTGAAAACCTGGCTATCTTTATCTCTGTGTTTTCCCTTTCTTCCATGTTGAATTGATAAACTATTGGGTTGAATATAACAAAGATAGATAATCTCATAATACAGTGCAGCTATAGATGGTGGAATTCCTTAAGGTTGCATATTAGCTCCTTAGACAAGGAAGGCTTATAATGTATATATTGGCAAGGAGGGTATATATGAATGATTCATGCTAATGTACTTGTGAAATCATTTATTAAGGGTATATCATATATGTCAGTTATTCATACTATAATAAAGAGTGTAATGTAGAGCTAAAAGACTTTTGAAAATGGAAAATGTTGTCATGAACCAACCGTAATCTCTCTTAATTATTCATACCATGGCATTTAACTATATTATCCTAAGGTCAATGGTTAACGAAATCGATATGATGATAGTAATTCTTATTATAGCAAGGAGTGTGTGATTAGGACTCTTAGTCATTTATAGTATAGCTAGTAATCATTTCGAAATAAGCGTGCACCAGTTTTAAGTTGATTTGGTATCAAGAAAAGCAATAAAAAAAATGAACCAAACGGATCATGCTCCTATAATTATGAGTAGCAGTTTGATTAATTTTAACATTTCTTATGCAGATTAATTTCGTTATGTTAATTTTATTATCACTCCTTGTTCAAACATGATAAGCTCTTCCCTTGTAGCTGCCAAGATATAAAATTTAATTATTTTGACAGAATAAACAACAAAGGCTCTAGGACTGCACGTTCGAATGTGGCAGAGCAAAAATCACGTACAATCCTATTATATACCCACCAAATCTTTGTGATGTTGCTGGTGAAGTCTTATTGTGAAAAAAATGATATCAACCACAAGCATCAGTTTGAAAAAAATGACAATATTTTTTCCTTTTTTTCTTTTAAATGCGAGTTTCTCCTCTTGTACGTAGTATTCTTAATTTGCAATCATAATTTCTAGCGTGTTGAATATTAGTTTCAGCACAACTTCGTGAAACGTGGGGGATGCCACTTTGACTTATATTTTGGTAAACATGAAAAAGAAAATCATCATAGCAAACGAGGAAGAAGCAATAGGTCGTAGTTACAAAGATCAAGGTGAGACAATTTTTAGTAAAATACCATAAGTTCAAGTTATAATATGGGCCGGACACCCTAAAAAAAGAAGGTTATGATATGGGGACATAGAACCCATCTTAATGTGAAGCAGATAAAATCATCGCTTTAGATTTATAAAAAAATACTACTTATTTATTAATAGTATTTTAAAGAAATTAAAAAAATGTTATTTATTTAATAAATAATACAATTAACTTATTTATAATTACATATTTTCTTAATAAAATATTTTTTCTTTCCATTAATAATATTAATTATTGATTTTCATGTCTTCATCTGTCACATAACTACGTGATTCCCTTTGTGTTTTAGGTAAGAAACTTGTATATATCTTGCTATTAATAATTGATGTAAAAAGTAGTGAGTTACAAGAATCAAAATTGCCCTTTACATTGATATATATTAAGGAAAAAAATCTGAAAAAATCGTCAGTTTATCTAAATTATAAGCTTGTCTTTAACTAACCTAACTACTAGCCGTGGCCCGTGTATTGCACGATTTTTAAAAAAAAAGTAAAAGAAAAAAGAAATGAAAAAAAAGTGTAAGACTTTTTATTCATACTTGATTATCAATAATCTTTCTGTTCAAGTGTAAAATCCTACAATCCGCGTTTGCTCAATCTCATTTTAAAGTGAGAGTTCTTACTCGTACTTAATACTCCTAATTATTTTGGATAATTTTCTATTCAGATTAGTTTTCGATGTTTGACAAAGAGAGGATATTTCTTGCCTGGATCCGACAAAATATTTAGGTACGTTGGAAATGTGTGTTGAACTGTTTATGATGTTTCAGACTTCAGAGGTGTGAAAGCAAGAGAAGGAAGAAGAACCTAGAATGGTGGGGCGATAATCTTGAGAGAACACATGAATTTCAAGGGGGTTATGCAATGTAATGATAGCGACATGATAACTGAGGGATAAAATAGGAAAATGCCATGGGTTTATTCACTTGATCGAACTTTCATTATCATAATATAGATAGCTAGAGAGGGATTGAGAATCTCACAGACATTCAACTTTGTAATCTCCTTCTGATATTGTTGTTGATTTAATTATGTATATACGTAACCAAGTCTGAACATTTCATTAAGTAATGATCAATGAAATATATGTATATATATATATATATATATATATATATATATATATTTTAGGTCCCTCCCCAAAAAAGCAACACATTCCTAATCATTATGGCATCTCTGTCTGCCCAAATAATTACTAAACTAAAGAAAAATAAATTGAGCAAGCAAAGATGGAATTTGGTTCCAATTATGAGTACCTTACGTAGTGAGGTTAGGAGGCCATGTTTGATGCCCTTTCCCTTTCACCCTACCCATCAATGATCTTGATCAATAATTTTTCTTATCAATGAAAATAAGTCCACTTTATTCCAAGAATCTGACTGCCTCAAAATGAAGAGATATGCATCAGAAATTCAGAATAAAGTATACCCTTGGTAGAACATAAGTATTTTCTACATAGGTAATCATAGTTAAAGTCATATAGGACCAGATAAAATTATTTGTCCAAACATTTAACGCAATTATATACTATCTTAAACTTAATAAGCCAGTTGTATCAGTACTCAATACAACACTTTCAAAAAAAAAAAAAAAAAGGATTCAATACAACATAAATTATTGACTAGAAAACCAATGATTAAAAATTGTGATTAATCAAATACAAACATAACAAAATTTAAAGTTAATTACAGTCCTGATCATTGATTTTTTTAACTAATAGTTAGTATTGCACTTTATTCTTTAAAGTGTACTTCCTTATTTTAGAGAGTCAAATCCCTCTACTTTTTTTTTTTTTATTATTAGAGGTTGCAAATATTGGAGAGTAATCCTTTTCAACATACTGTCAAACAGAGTCACGAGTTAAATCCTAATTAAATATTTAAAGAATTCATCTATCTATTAATCTTATTAGGCTTTATTGCTTAACACATACAATGTCTAATTTAATATATAGCTTCTGCTTTTTTTTTTTTTTTATGACATGAAAAGGCAAACAAACTAGGACGGAAGCATAATGTACTTAATTTTAAATTAGCAAAAGCATAACGAAAGTCGGTAAAGGTAGTTTGTCCGTTTAGTTTATAGGTTAAATTGATTTTTTTCTCACTAATTTAGTTTTTGTGTTCAACTTGATCTTATAATTTATTTTTTTGTTAATTAAGCCCTCTAAATTTTTTTAGGATTAATTAGATCCTTTAATTTTAAAGTAATTTAATTAGATTTTACCATCAAATCGACTAACTAGAATCCACATGATCGTTGACATGTTCCCTTTTTTTCTCGTTTCCTTTTTTACACATAGACACGGATTTAATGTCGTTAATTGAAATTCTCATTAAGGATCCATTTTAACTTATTTTAATTTTTTTATAGGCACCTATTTTAAAAATTAAAGAATCTAATTGGGCTAGAAGAAAACTAAAAGCACAAATGAAACCCAAAAAACAAACTAGAGGAAAAAAAATACAATATGAAGTATGAACTATTATTAATTTTGCAAGAAAACAGAGGCAATAACAAGTTGAAATTCTCAGTCTCACCAAGGAGAAATAAAATGAAAAGTAATCAATCAAAAGCACTCTCGGGACTAGAACTTAGTGACGGAATTAGTGAAAACAGAAGGTAGCTAACAAGGGATCTGAGAGGTACACCACTCCATAACATGCAGTGGAGCCTTCACCAACTCCAACGCACACTCCACTATTACTGTTATGCACAAGCAGCAAGGGCATATGCAAGTCAACAACAACCTGCGAAAATTACGAACCAAAAACAAAGTTTTAACCTTTTTGATATTTTCACTCAATCAGACCAAAACCCATGTTTCAGAACTGGAAATCACAACATCCCCAACAAACAAAATTGAAATCAAATTACATGGTACTAATTAATTTTGCATATTGAAGAAGAAAATTGATGACAGTGAAAAAGGGTGTGTTGTTTGTTCTTACCCAATGATCCAGACAACGAGGCCAACGATTGAGACGAGGAGGGCCAGAAAGGCGAAGGGGAGACCCAAGAGAAAACCCAAGGGTCTGCAATCACCATCTGAGTTGCACATATTTTGTGTGTTTTCTTTCTTTTTTGTCTGAGAAGAAGAAGAAGAAGAAGTAGGTGAAAGCCCTTGTTGTGTTATTAAGAAGGCAAGAGAAACGCGTTTGGTGGCTTAAAGCAAAAGCGAAGTAAGATGCTAGGTTTAGAGTTTAGACGATTGATTTACCAGGAACAGCAAGTTTTCCAGGACAGGGAACGGATATTTTCCCGGAATCTGTTATTTATTTGAGTTTTTTTTTTTATATTTATTTCTTTTTTATTATTGAATATTTATTAGATATCTTTTTAATCTTTTTTATTTAAAGTAAATTTTTATTATTTTTTATCTTTTATAAATTTTACATTTTCAAACTATTTTAATAAGATAATTTTAACTTGCTTTCAACTAATAGTTAATTTTTGAGTTTCTGATTTATACCTTAATATATGTAGTTTTTAAATTTTTTATTTCTTGAAATAGATAATTATATTTAAACACTTAATATATCACACAAATGAATATTATTGTAATATAAACAGTTCTGGTCCATTCAGGAAAACAAAAAAACAAAAAAAAACTGTTCTGGTCCCTGCAAACTTGACTTTGCAATAAGAAGTCGTGTCTCTCGAAGTTAAATTAAATAGGACAAAAGTTCATTATTAAAATTATTGTTTTCAATAAAATAATTTTGATAATATAATTATATTTTAATATAATAATTATAAATGCATATTATAATAAATTCGAATTATCTTTTAAATCATGTGAATCTTAACTACATTTCCTTTTCATTTTGTAATACATGAGTTTTTGTATCAAACCAAATCAAATTATTATGTTAGTTTTTTTTTTATTAATTAGTTATCCAATTAATGAATATCTCTTACTTCTTAAAATTATTTTTAGTCAATGCTCAATTTTTTATTCAATATTAAGTACAATATTACTCTCATTAAGATAATATTCAGTCATTAACTTTTTAATAAATTACATTTACATTTTCTATGTTTTGATCAAATTTCACATGATATTTTTTCTTTTTGCATCCATTCAAAAATTCTTTAATTATTTAACTCATATTATATCTAGATTTTCTTTGTCCTAAACACTGTTTATCACATAAATTTTAATAAAATTTTATGTCTAAAATACATCCATCTTCTTTATTTTAATTTAAAAATATTTTAAAACTTTTCTTTTTATTTTTTTAATTGAATTTGAACTTAACTTTTTGTTGGATGTAAATCCATCTTATTGGTACGCAATTCAGATACCCATTATGTAAAAAAATATGAAAATTATTTAAACATAATTTTGAGATAGATATAAAAAATTGAATTGAGGTACATAATTGAATATAATTTTCATAATCAACTAACAACATAATTCTATAAAAAATGTTACCTAGCAGATAAGAATCTTTTTTATCTAATGGACCTAACAGATAAGAATCTTTTTTATTTAATGGAGGTAAAATTGATACTTTAATTTAAATATTTCATTTCTTTTACATTATTTTTCATCCCAACCAAACAAGTTAATTCCTTTCTACTCTTTTATTTTAGTTTCTCACACTTTGAACATTTTTCATCACTCTTTATCAAACTCTACCTTATGGATAAAAAAATACAACGATCTAATGCCATGGATATCATACATACGTACGCACTTACACGGCACGCTATCTAAGAACAACTATCATTGACTTCGTTCGACTTCAGTATCACGCTAAGCCTCTAATGATCATACACATTCATGAATTATTAAAAAAAATTGCTATTTACATCACTGTCTATGTACGCAAAATAAAGTATAACTTGTCTCCTCGTTCTGCTTACGCTCCTCGTCAATGGTGGACGCGTGGATTGAATTTCAGAATTTGCATTAGCACATGCAGTCAAGCAAGGTTGCTAATAGAAAGCAATTGCAGCACCAAACCTTTTTATGAAACCTTATCACTTCAAAGGATATGATAATGATACTGTTGTGCTTGTTGGCTGTTGAGGAGATAAGTTTGAAACTTGCAATATCAGTTAATACCTGTCCCAGTTGAAATTAGCAATTGTTCATTATATAGTGTCAAAAGATCATTCAGGCGGCTTGGTCAAACTTGAATTCTCTGTTTCCATAGCAATGATGGAAGCCTGCCTCTCGTAGTAAACCTGTAACAAACACATCCACACGTATCAAAACCAGAAGAACAGCTAAATATAATGAGTAAATAGTCTACGTACCGAAAGTATAAGGAAATTGTATATCATCATCCAATCACAAAATTATCATATATAATAAGTTTGTTAACATCTAAAATAATTATCTTGAAAATCATATCTATTATAATTTCTTATTAGTTGAGTACTTGAGTTTTACATGGCCAGTCAATAGAAATTAAGCTCATAAAAGTTACAGGAATGAGCAGGATGATTGCCACTCACTGCAGAGAGCTGTTTTTGATTGCCATCTTTGTCTTTCTTGTCCTTAGTGCTTGCGGATGATGCATCATCATACCTACACAGGAGAATATGATATGAGGTAACTAAAATGGTAAGATTCATAATGAAGTGGTAGGATTGAATACTTCAGCTATTTTGTCAGTCATACAAAATTGAAATATCGTAGGTACAGCCAAGAAAACCAATTGTGATGTACAATTTCTTACCAATCACGGGGAATTCCAGCTTCATCTCGAGCTGAATAATTGAAGGGACCCTTTAGTTCCACATTGTATTCCTTTAGCAAGTCTGCATGGTTACAGAAAATTATGTTGAAGATTGCATGCCTTCAATATGTGTGTATCAGTGTAGTGAGCAGATAAGCAGATATTAACCAGACTTCACAACCTTTAAAAGTGGAGTCTGGAGCACAATTCAGTTTTTCAGACAGAAGCAAACCAGTAGACACCAACTGCTACATGTGCAACTTCCTCATCAGCAATTCTAGCCACAATCTTAGATGTCCTATTATCTCCGTCCCATGTCTTTCTTGATTGGTAAACCCAACCACCAGCCAACTAATTTTTTCACCACGCGTGGCTCAGAATCAAGTCCTCTAGCCTCCTACAAGTGAAATAAATATATGCATTTAGAACATCTGATGTGATTCAAAGCTTAATGAGGGGAAGCATTTCCAGGCGTTTACCATAAAACTTGCCCCCCCAACCAGAGGCGGACCTACGTTTAAAGTTGGGGGGCAGTGCCCCCCCTTAAATTTTGAAGGGAAATTACAATACGCCCTTTATTTTAAATTTATTTTCACAAAATACCCTTGGCTTGGCTTCTGCAGAAAACACGCCCTAGCACAGTAGCAGACCCACACCGAGACACCGAGACTTCGAGAGCTCGAGACCATGACTCCAGAACCGCGCCACCCAAAAGCTCCTGCTTCGCCAGAACCGCGCGGCCCGGGCCTCCAGAACCGCACCATCGAGAGCCCGAGACGAAGCTCCTGCTCCACCATAATCGCGCCTCATAAACGCGTTCGTTGGCTTCTCCAGAACCGCGGCTCCACCAGTCGCCATCGTCGGCCTCCACAGCTCCACCTTCGGCACGTCTCCAGCCTCTAAGTCAGGCAACTCTCCAATGGCTATTGGCTGCCTACCCATTACCCATACCCGTGAACCGTGCATCTTATTTTTTGGAGTTATGTTAATTTCCCATTTATCAAAACAAAAAATTTCCATGTGAAATAATGATGTGAGCACCAGAGGGCAGAGGCGAACCTAGATTAGGGGCAGTGTTTTATTTGTCTCAATTTTGAGTGGTTTACATTTTGGGGTTTTCTCTTTTGGATCTGCATAACTGCATTATTCTGAGGTTTGTGAGATTATTGTTTGTCTGTTTCATTTTTCATAATGCATTTGAAAGTGGAATTGGGAAAATGTGTTTTGTTTTCAATTCTGCATCTGTTTTGTTTTTCAAGAGATAATATAAACTTTCATTCCCAAATATTTTTGCCTGGAACTGGAAAGCATGATACCTTGATAGTTTTAATTCAAATCATTCGAATGAAATCTCTGTTCTGTTTTACTGGGCATGGAACTTTAGCATGATACCTTGATGGCTATTGGCTGCCTACCCATTACCCATACCCGTTGATAGTTTTGAATTTTAACATTACAGATAAGTATTTTATACTTTATGGATTTTCATGTAAAATAAGGGTTATCTTAAAGAAAAACCAGTATAGTCTTTAGTCATTTCTGAAACTTGAAAGGATGACCTCTTGCGTGGCACTCTACCTCTTCTGTGCAATTCAGCCTCCTTGTTTTAGAGGCTTAAACTTGTTTATTTCCTTGACTTTTGTTGGTATACTTGCATGTTTTGCTTAAGATGTACAACCTCTTATTGTTAATTATGAATTTAGAGAGCATTCATATATATATATATATATATATATATATATATATATATATATATATGAAAAATTTAGATTAACAGTCACCCCGCTATGTGCTCTCCCATTATATTGTTTTTGGGGTTGGCAGTTGGCTGCAACATGCTGCGATCCGAAATTGTTAATTGCTTTGTTTTCGAATTATACTAAAATAATATTTTGGATTTTGACCATTGCTTTTTGGGTATATATTGATTTGATTCATTTTTATCATTTGTCATTTGCAATTTTTTAGGATGAAAAGGTATTGAGTGACCCCCTTGATTTATTTTCTAGATCCGTCCCTGCCCCCAACTGAAGAGGCAATAGATAGTTAAAAATATAAATCAATGGGAAAAATGATTGATGCCAATCATAACTTAACAAAAACATTAATGAATGAGCCCTAACTAATTAGGTTGTATAGAAAGTAATCCTCCAGAAATTTTCATGAAAGTACTCCAGAATCCAGACAAATTTTGCAGAAGCTCATGACTCGGTAGCACTATTACTGTTACATCAATTTCTACCCACATAAAAATGAAAAAGATTATTCAAATAGACAATGATGTCTAACCAAACCAGCAGCTTCCAAAGCATAAAATCATTTTTGTTACTACATCAGTACAAGTCATTCTACTTATCACATCCTATAATTGATACACGTAAGCTAGAAAAAGAAATACAGTCTCGTGAAAACAGGCACGTCATAAAATTTATTGAGCAATTTTTCACCAAATGGTAACAACCATTTGAAAGGAAGACAGAGGGAGAGGGCCGGAGAGGGGTACCTGGATTAGTAGGATCACAGTCAAACGTGCAGCAACATTGTCGGATGATTTTTCACATTCCCTCCATAGCAAATTGTGGGCTGGCATATCAACATATCTGGTTGGAAAGAAGACTCAGAAAATCAGCATATTAACTAGAATTAGCAACAAATTGAAGTAACAGTTACCCTCACTTAAAACCCAGCTCAGCAAGCCTCTGTGCACACCAAGAGAAGTGGCGGCTCTCATCATCAGCAACATGAGCAAAGTCAGCAAAGAACCCCTCCCCAAGAATTTCAATATAGGGAGAGAATCGGACAACAGTATCCCCGGCCAAATCAATTGCATTGAGCTCCACGTGAGCTAGATTATGAAGCATATAAGCATTCAGAGGCAAACCTGAGTCCTTGGGAGCAGGAATTTCCTTAGGGGAAACCTGAAGTCAAAGAAAATAAATAACTTAATTATGCACATGTGAATGATGTGATTAAGACAAAGCAAAAAAAAACATGAAGAAAATTAAACCTTCAGGAAGCAACATGTCATTATTACCGAGAGGAAAAAAAGAAGTATGAAGCCCAGATACTTAATACAACATGGATATGGGGAAATTCTTGAAAATTCAAGATACCAATACAGTGTAAATACATTAACATGAATTAAAAAAAAAATACATAAATTCACAATATTTGTAAATAGACATTATCATTCTAAATGGTGATCGCAATATACCAAACAAACAGAAAAACTACTTATGGAAATAACAAAAAACCAATTACATATGTTTCCTCACCCATATCAGAATGCATAATACATTTTCCCCACAATGAAGACGAGAAAAATACATATTTTTCCCAACTCATGTCAGAATGTGACAAAATAACATCATTAGTACAGTTGCATACAATTTAGTATATCTTTAAGGATAGAGTGAAATCAGAGGCTTGAAAAATATTAATGAATTGAGGTAATTGGATTTTAGATGATATAATTTGCAATAAGAAAGGAGAAGCGAACCAAATAGGGGATTGGGGGTCGGGAGGGGTGAGAGGTTGTGGCGGCGCCACATGGAGTAAGCCATGTGAGAAAGCTGGGACTTGAAAAGAGGATCACTGGTGGAGAGAACGATTGAAACAAACTCGACCAAGGAAGAAGCTTGCCCGAATGGATTGTCACGGTGCTGTTGGTGTTGCAGTTGGGGTTCTGGACCAGGTTCTCCCCACTTGCGATTCTCGTTTAGAGGATTCTCCCTCCATTCATCCAGCCCCGTAAGACCAGCGTGAAGCTGATAGTGATATTACCATCACTTCAACTTTCAGACGCTGGAGCATCACTTCCATTTCCTGCCTATTCTCTACCCCTATTGCTTATATAACTCTCAATCCAAGCTTTTACCCTCACAAATGCCCTACATTATATAACTCAACTCAAATATTATATTTTTTATTATTTTTAAACTGTTTTTAATTACATTTATTTTAAAAACAATTCTTTTACCATATTCGGAAAAAATAAGAAGTAATTAATTTTCTGAAATAGACTGTTCCGAAACACTAAAGAAAATATATCGTACCAGGGAATGTCTCACATTATCATCTTTAGATGACCAAGCCTTGAAAACTACCTTCAACTTTTAATCCATAAATTGTTGAGCTTTGATCATCCAGCAAATTTTCAAACAGTTGAAAACTACGCATGACTCAAAAGATGTACAAACTTTAATTTTGTTAAAATATTTAAGGCCTTTTTGTTGAATGAGTAATTACAATTGAACACCATTTTGAGTTCACATATTCACATCGATCGACGAGGAATATACACTACAGTACATGGTAATCGAGTGCCTTGAAATTTCTGTTCATGCTTGTTTCCTGTCCAACAAGAGTCTTGTAAGTTCTGTTCATACTTCTTGTTTCCTGTCCAACAAGAGTTGAACGCATATATAAACTAGGGAATAAGCGTGTCATGGTCGGGTCAATTAAATAAAAAAAAGGACCTTCAATTTATATGGATAACCAAAATCTAAGGCTCAACTCCTTCACTGTACAACCGTAGCAACCTCCACCACTTGATTTGATAGCAGTAAAGGATAAGACGGTATAACCTAGCCACAACTGAATTGCTCAGGATCAGATCACTCAACCAGAGGATGAAAACATACAATAGTTCCTTAATGCTCCTATATCATTACTAAACAAACTCAAGCTACCATCACCATATGTAATGATATTTCATGTGAACCAATAATGACGTCAAGAACTTGAATTACAGATTATCTTTGTATAACAGCAAGAATCTTGAATCTGCCAGCACAAAATCAAAACAAGTCATCAATGGAACTTAATGAGAGTAGCAGTAGTTAGCAATGTACACTGCTACGGAGAACTATCTACCTATGATCACATTCTACCAAATATTTTACATTAGTTTGTTATCACAAATAAGGCCTTATAGCAGTAGTGCAACAGTTGCGAGAAAAGGACCCCACCATACTGCATCAGTAGAATCATAGGTGGCCTTGAGAATACTTCCTTTACAAACCAACAGCTAAATCTGGATGCGGGAAAAGAACCAACTAGCCAAACATTGCATATCACTATCTAATATTTAAATATCTGAGATCTGCCATGCCCACAAGAAATGAAACAACAAAGGATACAAAGTTAGAAGTACTTCACAATTGCAACTACACGTGATTTTTGATTAGTTCAATTCACAAGGTATTCTACTTTTTACAATTTTACGTTATGTTGTGAAAAACAGAAGACAATTATTGCATAAATAGTAATTATATGCAAATTGTACTTATAGCATTATAGAGTTGTGAAAAACAGAAGACAAATATTGCATTAGTTATTATATGCAAATTGTAGCATTATAATATAGACTCATCCGACAATGGCATGCAGATAAATGTTCACAAGGAAAGTACTTCTATTTCTATAACAGATGTGAGGCTAATGCTAATAAAGGTACTTCTATTTCTATACAACCAAAAATAAAATGGAAAAAAAAAAAAAACAATTAACAAAACAAGGTCGCACTACTCAAGAAACTTTCAATATCACACCATATTCATAACTGTTCCAGAAACCATGCTTCAAATATTTACAGTGAGATATTAATTGTTTAAACTCTAGAGGTATATTAATAATGCAATCTTCCATTAATCTCTTTATAATCTACACACTAAATACATTTACATCAGACAACAGTGTTGCACCCCCATCAGCATGGCACAATGAAAATTCTTAAATTCACAACACACACACACAGATACCAGTTTAAGAAATTTAGCTACGAGGGATTAGAGAGAATTAGAGAAAGTAGAAGCTTTACGGTGGAAATCACAATTCCTAGGACAATTACCCATAGCCAGAACTAGACATCAGCATACCTTGAACAGAAAGACAAAGGTTATGCCAATAAAAACGCTCTCAACAAAGGGAGTATATATAATATAACATGGAACATGTGCAAACAGGTACAGTAAAGAGTATGCAGTCCCGTAAAAAGCTGACATTTCACTTTTGAGACCTTAAAAGGAGATCAAAGGGGCTATGACACCACCATTTTAACAACAAAGAACTAACAAAAGAAGAGCACATAAATAGAATATAGATGTAAAATTTTATAGAAAATACCAATTTATGTAGACATATTGAAGTAAACAGTAAACACCAATAACAAGCATGGAGTGCCAGGAATGCACTTAACGAAACATCTATGGTAAACCAGTATCAATCATTTGTGAATTATGAGCAGCACAATCCCAATAGTTAAGAGAAAAATCATCTTGAGAGATACCTACGTCACCGTACATAATGATTAACGCATAGATGGGAGTACAAAAATGTATGACAGAGCATACTACACATCAAGCACAACATATAGTGAGATAAAGTTTCGGAAGTTGTGATTCTACCTGACAGAATGAATTCAGGTTTTTGGTGACCCTGCATCAGACCCAGAGGCTGAGGAACTATCACTATCAGAATCTGCAAAATAAAATAAATATAAATCAGACAGAACACTTGACTAAAATGATAAGTAGAAGTGAACATGCATTAGCATGAATAATAGGTCAGATATCACTTGACTAAATAATTAATCAAAGTACCACTTGACGAAGAGCCTGAATCACTGCTGGAGCTGCTTGAACTACTGGTCTTACTCCCATTATCCACTGGAATTTGTCCTTGCTTGGGCAACGATGGGGGAAGATTTCTTTCATCTGCTCATAAACAGACAGAAAGATACATCAATTAATTCAATAATGAGATCCACAGTAATGCCACCATTAAAAATTACCAGCTTGTGTTTCTTTCGGAATCTCAACTTCAACTGGTGCCTGACTCTACAGGAAGCATGAAATAAAATACATTTAGCCATGATTGTTTGCCAAAGAATACACTGGCTGTTGGAACTTAAAATTGAAAGATATACCTTCTGCTGGGCATTCTGCTCAGCTCCTTCTCTAGCTTGAATAGCAAGCTCAGCCTTCCTCTTGTTTTTGCTCAAACTTTTCTTATAGTTGGTCACAAATCTATCAAGCTCCCAGAGAGTCTCAGTATCCACACTATCAATGTCCACTTCAATTTCATCATCGTGTTGGGAAAGTGCTGAATTTCTCTTCTTAATGATCTGTACAATTGTATCTAGCTTTTCAGAAGGTAGACTCTGAAGATGCGTGCTGAGTTTCTGCTTTTCATCATATGTCATGTCTCTCTTATGAGGATCTTTGGCCTTGGGCTTTTTGGGAGCAGGGGTTCGAGACGAAGGAGTGATTGCCATGATTTTTGGAGGTTGTGTCATTGATTCTGACCTGTCCAAAATCCGCCTCATATCAATTGGTGGGGGCCGAAATGGAGGAGCCTTTCTAGACACAGGTGAAGGTGCTCCATAATCCAGACCATATGTCATCTCACGGTTGTAATTTGATTCTATTATAGCCCATTTTTCTTCAAATATGTTAGATAGCTGCTCTGCCATTATATGAACGTCTTGCCCTTTGGGATTATAAGTCATGGCATTATGAAATGTAAGTCTCACATCCTCAGCAAACTCCTTGGGTGATCTGTACCAATTCTTGTTCAGCCTTGACTTCACAGTACCCAAGTCCATTGGATGGGTGATGATACTAAAGTAATCATGCAAACCAAGACCTTCAACGTCAACCGGAGTATCAAACACCCAACCATGCTTGTGTTTCATCAACTTCTCAAGCAACGAGCTACAACTCTTTAAAAGCTTGGAACCCATTCCATGTCCCATCTCACCCATGCCATGCTTCTTGCCATTCAATTTGGACTTCTTGTTACTCTCCGCAGGTGGAAACTTATCTTTGGCAAGCAAGAACTCTGAATTGCGATAGAACTGGTTTGCCTTCGGCGTCCTCTTCTCCTTTTCAACAATTTCACCAACCCCTTGACTATTCTCCAACACCGACACACTCAAATGATGCAAAGGCCGGGTAGGTTCTCGCAGTGTAACAACAGCAGATGCCACCTCCGAGTGAGCCCTCTTAGCTCCAACCCCATTACCAATCCCACGATCCACCATCATATCTGAATTACCATACCCACCAAGCACCCCCAACTTCTCCTCGATCCCATTCACCAAACTCCTAACCGTAATAAGCTCACCTTGAAGCCTCCTCCTCAGCTCCCGCTTCTCCTGCGTAGACCGCGAAGCCAAACTGATCCTAACACAATTCTCTGGCCCCGGCGACCGCTCTCGCACGCCTGGAACACTCAAAGGCTCATCCCGGGGTCGGTTCAAGCTGGAGGAGTCATCCGAAATCACATCCAACCTCGAATTCGCTTGCGGCCGAGCTGACTTCCCATCCTCCGTCACCGGCACCGGCTGAACCGAGGCGTTGTTGCTATTATCCTTAGCCCTAACATCACCGTTATCGACAGTACTGTTATCCTTGTTGTAATCAATGGCAGTAACGGTAGCAGAACCGTTGTCGCCGCCGTTGGTAGTAGCTGCGGCGGTAGGAGGAGGAACAGCGTTCACGGTGCTGAAGGCGTTACTTTTGTTCTTAGGACCTTTAAACGCTTTCCTAGTGTAAACCTTACTCTCGGTGTACCTCTGCTTCTCTTTGGCTCCATCATCTCCAACTATTGGCCCCGAAGCCATTCATCCAAAACCCTAATTCGTTTTCCCTCAACCTGAAACCTTCACCAAACCCTAGAATCCAAAACCTAGGGTTTTACGGAAAAGAACGAATCGCGCACGGAGAAGAATAATAAACTAATAGGAATATTAACCTAGAAGTTTCTCCCGAAAATAGAAAAAAACGACGGAGGAGAAGAAAGCGAGGTTGGCGAGGGGAGCTAGCGTTAGATCAGATCTCGAAGTTTCTGTCTCTGGAGACGGAGTTTCTCACTCTAGAACTCTCAGTGTGTTTCTCTCTCTAGGTTCGATATCGTATCCTCTTATCGTGTCACAGGTGTACGGCAACGGTGGTGCGCGTGTGAGAAAACTTGGACCAGGTAAGTGGTCGTGACGCGTCTGGGGGTGCACCACAGGGAAATTATATCACCAAATTTTTGGGGACGCGGAAACAAAAACTGGTTTTGCGCGTGTATGTCACGCACCAATCAGGGAGCAGAGAGAGGGTCGTGTAAGTGACGCGGGAGGGGAATGGAGATGGGAGTTTGTGGCGCGAGGTTTCGTTGGCGAAAATTTGAAAAGTTTGCGTAGGCGGGGATGTGGCGCGTGATTAGTACTCGCCATATCGGATGGGCACTGGATTGACCGGTCCCCGGAAGGGATATCCACGCGCCGGCGTGGCAGGTGAAGTTCGTTGCTGTTTTTCTTTTGGGCCTTTGGATGATTTACTTTGGGCTTATGTTGTGATCGAAGTCCCCTCCATGTTTGTGTTTGTGTAAAGGGATATGATTCATGTATTATATAAATTTTTAATATAAATTTCTAATACTATATAAATATTTACTTTTAAAAATATCATTTTCAGTATTTTTTTATTTTTTAAATTAAAATATATTTTATGAAATAATTTAAAATATGACACATATATATCTCAAGTCTAAGACTTTCACGTTATTAACTTATGTTTCAATTAACTTAATTAATAGATCAATTATATTAATAAATAATTAATATTTATATATAATATTAAATTTTTAATATATATTTAATACATATATAATTATTATATAATAAATTTTGGTACAATTAATTTTGATCTAATAATTAAATTAATTTTAATTATTAGATAAAATTATATGAGGAGCACAATTAATTTATAGTTTAATTATTAGATTAAAATTAATTATTACAAAATTTATTATATAAAATTATATATGTATTAAATATACATTAAAAAATTTATGTTATATATATTAATATTAATTATTTTTTAACATAATTAGTTTGTTAGCTCAGTTGTTAGAGCATCTTCATTAATAATATTAAGGTCGCATGCATCTATGCTCTTATCAAAAACTTTTAATTTTTTTTAAACATGAAAACTTTTAATTGATTGTTCGTTAAAATGATGGGGTAAATTTGATTGAACTATGAAGCAGCAGAGACGACAGACTTAAAACGTGAACTTTAATTGTATGGGACAAATTATCTATGAAAAAAGAAAAAAGAGGTATAAATTTTTTATATTTACATTCTTTTAATTTAGCTATTCTAGAAAAACAAAGTTAAAAAATGTGTTTCTAAAAATGATGCTATGGTTACCTGCATCTTCAAGGTCAAATATTTTTCTAATGAAGATTTTTTGGAGGCCAATTTGGAATATCATCTAAGCTTTGCATGGCGTAACATCTTCTCTTCATGTGTGGTGGTTAATAATGGCATTAGATGGAAGTTGGATGATGGAAAAAAAGTTAATGTTTAGAAACAACCTTGGATTCGTGCAAATGATAATTCTTATGTTCAAACTGCTCCTTTATCTGGTTTGGAAGACTTAGGTGCATGATTTGATTGATCACTTTAGTGGAAGTTGGAATTCAAATGTTATTCATGAGATCTTTAATGCACATGCTGCTCATAATTAACATTTTGTCCATGGTTATTTATCCAAATATTAGTGAAGAAGTCCCAATCTGGAAGCTTAGCAAAGATGGAAAATTCTCAGTAAAATCTGCCCATTATCATGTCATGGAGCACCTTGTTAGTTAATAATGATCGATTTTCTTTGTGAAGAAGGCAACTGGATGTCAATATGGTCTCTCAATGTTCCTAAAAAAATGAATTTTTTATTATGGAGAATCGCACGGGGTTGTCTTCTTGTTAGAACCAAGCTAGTAACCAAGGGAGTGGATTGTCCATCATATAGTAATTATGTACTTTCTGTGAGAGAGGTTTTGAGAACGAATGGCACACTTTCTTTGAGTGTGACCGTGCCTTGGCTGTGTGGAGACATTCTGGTATGTGCGTAGTCTTTAATTCAACAAATGGTAACAAAATCTGAGAAGTGAAAACATCAAAAAATGCATTTTTCTCATTCTTAATTCTTTCTCAAGTGAGGGATGTGAGCACTTTATTTCTGTTATTTGGTGCCTGTATGGAAGATTAGGAATGAAAAGGTTTGGAACAATTCTGAACCTCCAATTTATATTTCGTTGCATGATGCCACGCATTATCTAGGTGAACGGAAACGAGACTAATTCAAAATCAAACTCACGTAATCAAAATCCTGAGATTTGGTGGTCAAAGAATTGGGTCAACTCAAATGTAACTTGGATGCAATTATTTTTACTGAGTTTGGCTGTTATGGAGTTTCACGTGTATTGGAGATCGATCATTTTGGCCATATTTTGTTGCAACAACGACGTATTGTTTTCAGGGAATTCCTCCTACTTAAGAAGTAGAAGCTATGGCCTTGCATACAACTATCTCATGGGTGAAGACTTTACAATTGGATAATATCATCTTTGAACTAGACTGTAAACAGGTTGCGTGCAGACTCAATCCTATCCATGAACTTCATGATAAATGAATTTGGCAGAATTCTTAGACCCCAATCAAACTAATCAAGTCGCTCATTGTTTGATAAGTCTATCATCTTTAATGAAATAATGAAGTTGTTGCATTAAAAAAAATGGTTAAAATAATCAATTAGTCATATTCACAATTTTATTTGGAAGGTATATGAATTAATTAAAAGACATTGAATAAATTTTATTAAATCTTTTTTAACTAGTATTATTATATAAAGACTGAATATTAAATAATTTTACAATTTTAATAGTATAACAAATATTTATTCTTTTAGTAAAACTTTTTTAGTTTTTTAAATTAATTGATATAATTAGCTAGGTCAAGATATTGCAATAAAAACGAGGTATGGGGAGTCATAAAAAGGTGACATTGAATTGTACAATTGATTTGTTGGTTGATATAAATAAACGGATAAAGCAAAAGGGGTGAATTTATTCTGCTTGCATTTAATTTTGTAAGGTTCAACTCAATTATTTGAAAAAGAAAAACCTAATTGAGCTTTGTTCAGGAAAGGATATGCAACTAAAAGTGGAAAGCATATAGAAGTTGTGCCTTTTATTAGCCCACAATAAAAACAACTTGTGAAATTTCAGCATATCTTTTTTAACACTATTTTTAAGATTATTTTTATGATTGGTTAAAATTTATTGAAAAAATTATTATTTTTAGTAAGTTTTAATTTTTATTTAATGATTTTTTTCTAATTTATATTAAATAAGAAGCAAAATCTTTAAAATTGATGATTATTAATAAATTCTAACTAATCAAAAGAATATTTGAGAGATTATTGCTAATATTCCTCGGACAACTTTTGACAAAATGTTAATTTCCAAATGGGGCATAAACACCGACTAACTAGGGGTGTTTAATGATAACAAGTGTTTTAAATGTATATATTTATGGATAAAATGCATAGAGAAATATAGGTTAATAGTAATATGATAAAGAAAAATGAACGATAAATAAGTGTTTATAATATATAAGTGTTCATATATTATTATTTTATGTTTAATATTAATATATTGTTTGTTTGAATGAAAATATGTTTAGATACTTTTAATTAAGGTTTTGGATTGAGTTTTGTGAAATAAAAAATAAAAATATGATTAAAAGAAAGATTATATTAAAAGTGAATCAACTAATTTTTTTAAAAAATAATAATTAATAATATTAGTGATATTTCACATAGATAATATGAAAATTGATACTACATTTAAATGTTTTAACGGTATAATAGATCACATACTATTAGAATTATTTTGAGATGGAATGATTTAAAGATAAGTGCAAGTGACACTAACAAATTGTGATCAAAACATCAGAGTTCAAAATAAAGAGAAGATTTTCGTATAAGAAAACTCATTGTACGATTGATTTTATAAAAGATACAAATAATACTAGTGAGTGCGAGTTATATTTATAGAGATCATTAGAGATAACAATCTCACAAACTAATAATAACTCTTAATAAACTAACTACTCTTAACATACACATACCCTAAGTTTGCCAACAAAAAAAACACTACTAATTAAGGGAAGGAAATGAATCATAAGTCCTTGGTGAAGGCATCTGCAACAACATTCACTTCTTTTTTCAGTTCCACGCGCTTGAAGCTGATATTCCAAGCAAAGACAACTTTCAAATATCAATCAGTAGATAACATCATCTTCATAATCCTCTTAATAATTTTTTTAATATATATTGTTGCACTTAAATTTGAGTTTTAATTTTTCACCCCTAGCTGCTACCTCTTTTAAACCCACCCTCAAATCCACATTAGTTAAAACAAGGATGGATTTCATTTCTGTTAGCATTCCTAACTACAAATATACAATGTCAGAAAACTACGAAAAGTGAAAAGTTATTTTCTTTTACACCAGTTATTAGTTTTGTGAACCTTAATTTACGCATGCTTCATAGCTGCCTCCTTTGAGCATTATATAATGTTGAGAATATATATATACACACACACACACACACTTATCTATTAGCAAGTACGCTTGAACTTGAATTTTGCTGTGAACTAATTAAAAACTTTATTATTAAAAATAAAATACGCAGATTCCATATTTATATGAGTAAGAAAAGTGATATATATTATTGCCATACATGACGAATCCTGACACTTAGCCTCCTCACTGAACTTATACTTTCTCTAACAGTAGAAAGGGCAAAAATACAGCCGAAAAGGAGGAAAAAGAACGTAGAAAAGAGAGAAACAGAGATACCATACCACTACTACTGGCGACAAATAACACAAACAAAAATGATGCGTACTTCACCTACATATGTATGCTCTAGAACACTGGGTTTCGAAGCAACAAGTAGATTTATTTGAAAATACCGTGAACTTTAAATAAGGGAAGAAAAGATACTAAAAATAAACCGTGCATCGATCTCATAATTAACTCACACAACTATATGAGGCATGCACAATCGAAATCTACTCCAAACAAAGCTACTTTAGTTTCTTGGTGGTGTTGCAAAATTATGATGAGGATCTGGTCCCTCTGGTGCGAGCCTATGCGTATTTCCATCTTTGTGAGGGACATCATCAGCATCTTGAACATGTATATGCTTTGATAGGTCATCTAAATATTTGTGAAGAAAGTGATGGCTATCTGCAATATTATTTTCGCGAATGAAGGGATGGCCATGGAGATTACGAGCCTGCAAATTCATGAAGAAGGTGGAGAGGATGATTAGTACAATTATTATAGACACTCGAGTAGCCATTGTTGTATTTGCCATGCGGTGAAATGTAAACTCTGAATGTATATTGAACAAGATCTGCTTGAGCTTGGATGTGTGGAAGCATACTATGAACATTATTTATTTATAGGCTTAAATATGGTTTTAATTCATAATAAATATTTAATTTTTATGTTTGTTATTTAATAAATTTTTGTTTTGTGTTAGAATTATAATAAAATAATATTTTTTATTTTTTATTTTTGATATTTTGTTTTAATCTTTGATACATTAATGAATTTTATATTTGATTATTAATAAATTAAAAAAATTTGTTTTAATTTTAAATAATAATAAATTTATTTATTTTATTAAGGAAAAAATACAAAATTTATTAATTTATGAGAATTAAAAATAAGTATCAAGAAAAAAAATTATTATTTTATTAAAAATTTAATATTAAACAAAAAATATTAGAAAAAAAAAACAAATATTTATTATGAATAAAAAAATATATTTAACCTTACCTTATTTATATATGGGCAAAGTAAGAAATATGGCTTTAATGAAATTGAAATGGAGTCTACTTAATAATTAATTAACTCTCTCTAGGGTTTAAACGGTTAGTGTTGAATGCCATAAAAGGTTTATATACATATATAAGTCAGGTGAGAAAGAGAGTCTTCAGATTCGGAATAAATTTTTTAACATTACTCTCTGAATAACTTTACCATTCCTCTCCCTATATATTGTTCCTATCCCTACATGAGAATCCTTTAGCTAGGTTTGGAGTATAAACGAAACATATATATGATGATGTACTTAATTATTATGTTTCTATTAAAAGAAATTCTGAGGGATAAGAAACAAAGTCATAACTAAACTAATCTTAAAACTCTGTCATATATAATATCAATCACCAACTTAACTCTTCAGATGAATGAGGGATTTTTATCATATATAGTCAATACGTACGTATATGCACAACTGCTTGAACCCAGGTCGTCGAAATTTTATCATAACATTTATTTATATTTAACAATATTTTTTAAATGTCAAAAAATTTAGCAACATTTTAATAAGTATTTAGGAAAAAAAATGCTGTTAAAACTTACATGTGTAGTAGTGTACTAAATTTGAGGGCTATTTCATTACTTTTTATATGCATAAAGATGTTATGATAAACAAAACCATGATATGATAATCTAATATAGGCCAGATCTTGGTTCGAAACTGTTTTACAACTTGTTTAGTTTAGTGTTGATAAGATTTAATCTATTTTTTTTGTCATCATGTCTTTAATGAGGAGTATGTTTTTTAGATCGACAAAAAAGGAGATAATATTAAACGGTATCAGAAGTACCTAAGTCATTACACAACTAAGACCAAAATAATATCACTCCCCTGGTTAGTATTTAATGTGGAGTATTGAATAATAACTAGTTTAGTTTTAAAGCGATTAATTTGGATCGGAAATTCTAATTGATCATTATTAGTAAAATTTTATCTCTTATCATTCACATTTTTTCTTCTATTTACAAGACTTGATTGTGAGACTCTAAGAGTTTTGAATCCAATTTTACTTGAATTAATCATATCTTGGAGATAAGATTTTAATCTACCTCAGACAGAAAGTAATAGGCTCTAAGTTATGCATTTTTTCATATTTTAACGTGAAAATGTTTAAAAACAGCTGTCATAACATAAATTTATTTTGTAATATAAATTTTAAGAAGTTGTTTGATATGTGAAAGTAAATTTATTTTTTACATTATAATTTTCACATATAAATACTTTTCCCCTTTTCCTATCTCTTTCTTTTCATCCACATCACATATGTCATTTATTACTTCTCTTTTTTCTTTATATATCTCTCTTCTCTCTTAAGATATTGTCAAAACATAATCTATGTATATTAGAAAGCAATATGGCTTGTCTTTCAAATCTTATTGAGTATCATGAGAGATCAGTGTTAACACAACAAAAAGTCAAATATAAAAATAAAAATTGAAAGATATTTTTTATTTTAAAAAATAAAGTGATATGTAAGATCTTTTAGTTAATATATATGTATGGTTTTTTTAATTTTAAAAAATTAATAGTAAATATTAATAAGCATAAAACTTAAAATTTTATTTTCTTTACCTTAGGTCGACTATGTAAGGAGGCAAACCTGTGAATTTGGAAATGATAATTAACTCTTTGGCATCTGTAGAAGCTTGACTATCCCTTAAAAGGCTTAAGGGGTCACAATCGCTTATCAGGGATTCAGGAAGTACATCCATGATAATTAATAAATATGAAAATATTTTATAATGCAGGTGACGGCCTCCATTTGTAAGATTTTGGATGGAATCATGGATGCAACTTTTGATGTTTAATCTAATATTTAGTACATCAAAATGATGTAAAAGGATGTGGCTCCACGTAATCTTGTAACCTCGGAGTTTGCTCAGTGAGCTTCACGTGAAATATAATTCCATGCTTAATTAGAAAATTAAGAATTTCAAAAGGCAGAGCTGCCCTAAATAACGGGAGAACTAATCCATGCATGTGCTGGGCATGTGTTATAACTTATATGTTATCTGAAAAGTCAAAACCTTACTCTTGTAAACTTGATCGAAACATATACATGGTCAATAACATGTTCGTGTATAATTCTACACTTATTCTTGGTTGGGTTTTGGTTAATTAAGGAAAAAGGAATTAATAAAGACGGTTGTGGTTACAATATTGGCAATCATTTAGTCAATTTGTATTCATACTAAATAGTTAGATTTAACTAGGTTACTGTTTATAAAGATTAGGACGTTTCTGTCTAGATGTATTTGAAAGTAGGAAGGTCGTTTTCGTTTTTTCAATAGTGAATTAATCTTTTATAGTGCATGAAATGCTATTGCAGACAATGGCAGATGTATATAGCTTTGTATTTCTTTTTGTCATAATAAGAATTTTGTTCTTGTTGTTTATCATATTTAGAATTAATTTAGATTAAACCTAGCTGGTTAATGTAACAAAATTAACAAGAAACTTACTTAATTAGTCTTGGCAATTAATTCAAATTTATGGCTTACAAAAAAGAATCAGATTTATGTGTTTTGGCAATATTGTAATCCACCGACAACCTCTAAAGATTGGATATCTATAATATCGCTATTCCAAGAATTTACCATTGAAGCCGTGATGAGATCATGTTATACTCCTCTGCGCTCATGGAGGCTTGACATAGAAATGAAGGGTCTCGTGTTTATCATCTCAACTTGAAAATGGAACGTAGTAAGAACATATCATTGAAAGTGATTATCTAGAATAGCAAATTAAGGAAATGTTTTGGGAATGACAACCTTTCAAACAATGAACGGAAGCTAACAAATTAAAAACACAAAATATTGTTGATTCATCTTTGAAGGGCTCAATGCGTGCGTAGGGGTTCCCTCTAACGTTCATATGAGCCACATAAAAGATCTCTTTCATATTTTCAGTAATTTTATTCTATATTCACTATCATAGTTGAGTAACTATTGTAAGGAATAGGAGAAAAAGGATATGATTCGAGTTTAGGCAATCAGCTTAAAGCAGCATGCTAGCATGATTTCCTAGTGCAAGTCGTACACCACATAAGGAAAAAGGAGTTAGCTTTAATTTCAGGAGTAAGCTAGCTGAAGGATATATACAAAATAATAGCAACCGGTTCACAGTTGGAGGTTGTCCATTTCATGAGAGAATATGCTTCTAGCATAAGTGGTTCTTCTATATATTACACTTACTTTTTTTCATCAGCTTATACTTGTAGATAAGAAAAATTATTACATAAATAAGTGTGAATATCTAAATTAGCCCGAAAGATGACTGAGAATACTTTTAATTCTTTTATTTATATATATATATATATATATATATAGAGAGAGAGAGAGAGAGAGAGAGAGAGGGGTCTTATTTATTGATTTAAAAAACAGTTTTATATTTTCCCTTTGACACATTTGCAAGTGTTTGTACTTTGAATGCAATTATTTTTTTTAAAAAAATATTTACTATATTTTTAGTCCTAATTCCAATAAAAAAAACTATAATTTTAGTTACTAAACTTTTTAGAAACTATATATGTTTTTAGCCTACAAATTTCTTTTGAGTGATTTAGTACCTTAATTTGTTTGTTCTTACTTTTAGTTTTTTTTAAAAAAAAATCATTAGTTTTAGT
>PYAF01004793.1:650599-691272 GCA_007407185.1 Glycine tomentella
ATTTAATGAATAGAATTATTAAAATATCTCATATATATTTATAACTTTAAAAGACTATTTGATGAATGATTTTCCCTTACGAACAAGTTGAGTAAAGTAAATTTTTAGACTTAGGTTTTATTCTACAAATAATATATATATATACCTTTATTAAAAAGATAAAAATATCATTATTTAGGGCTCATTCTATTAATACCTATTTTTTTAAGAATTTTTATTATTATTTAAAAATGTGTTTAAACAGTTTTTGAAATATAATTTATTTGGAAAATAAAAATGTCTAAAATATTATATCATAAAAACGCTTTTAAAAATTAATGATACATTCAAGAAGAAATTGCTCACCTTAACCAAACTCTTATGTGAATTGAAGTGGGCTTCACATACACTAATGTCTTAATTGTCTCTCTTAACGGTGGTGTTGTTTTTGATACGACTTAATTAAATACCTCAAATAAGAGTGGATATGTGTAAAAGATATTTTAATGCTCAAATTAATAATTTATTTTCCTATTATAGTGATCCTAGTTATATTTATAGGAATAAAAAAAAATTGAACGAGTAACATACACAAGATCAACTTCTTTCCGAAGAAACATTACTTTATTTTGTTTAGCGACATGATAATATTATTTCGAACTGAGATATGATTCACTATTCGACCAACACTTATGATTTGGGTTTATCAAACACTTCACAACTGAGTCTCACTATGATCATTGTTACTATCATTATTATAACTTCATTGGCTTTCATCACTGCCACCATTTTTCCAATGGTTATCACTACAATCATTTTATCAGTTTATCATCATATATACTACTACTATTATTTTCACCTTCATTACTCTCACCTGTTACTCCTCTATCGTGGCCAATTAACATCGTCAAGAGTCACGACCAAACGAATTCAAACAAAAATAGTGATGAGTGATATATAAGTTTAAATTTAAAATTTAGGAACTCAAAACAACAAAATATTAAAACTAAAATCATAGAACTCACATAAACATCAGGACACGTAATAACCAATATATATAACTTACTCTTTGATATCTTCCACCTGCGTTACTTTTTATCTACAACGGATCGCCACGTAAAAACTTCACTTTCCAGCATAATCTAATGGATCTGAGTCAATTAATTCTATGTTGTCTATGTTGCCTTTTGTTAGAGAAATTTAAAATATACAGACAAAGAATCCTACCTTTCTTTTGTGATTTATTTATTTTATTATTATTTAAACATGAAGCTGCCTCTCAGAGTATATTGAGTCAAGATTCAAGTCCAATCAATACAAATATTGGCACCAAGATATGGTGGAAATTAATCAAAACCAAATCAGCAAAAGACACGATAAACTGTCTACCACAACATAATATAAAAATGTCCCGAAAGAGGGTCACTAGAGCTGCAGCTAGATCTTGCCTACAGAAAAACTAACTCTAAAGTTATGATGTTCTGTTGCAATTATTTGTTGAAGGCAAACAAGGGTTGGGGAGTGCGTAATTCCTTTCCGCAGCAGCAAGAGTTTTAGCTAATATTTTTATTAATTAATTGAAATATCAAAAAATAAAAAAATAAATTGAATTTCACTAATATAATGTACAGACTTTTCAAACTCCCATTTGATTATAACTAGTGACATAATAAAAATTATTAATTTTATAATAATTATTTTCAAATTCTTATTTAAGATAATTTAAAATTAGTTAACACAATAAAAATCTTTCTATTGACATTATATTAAAACTAAACTCAATCATTAATACTATATGTAATACTTGCATTTTTATATTGTCTTCTAATAAAAAAAAACTATGTATTATAAGTTTATTTACTTTTAAAAATAAGAATAATTATCACTTTAAAAATATAAGAACTTTAAATCTAAGTTACACAATCATATATATATATATATATATATATATATTTGTTGTGTACGTGTGTTTTATTTTAATCATAGTTTTGTTTTTAAACATAAGCTTTTTTTAAAACTAAAAATAGATAAATGATGATTAGCTTATTTTATTTAAATGATATTTATTATTAGTTATTTTTAATTGTATTTTAAATTTTTGTAATTTTTTAACTTTATTTATATTATGATTTAATTATTAATCTTTTAATTTAAAAAAAGACAACATTTTCTAGGTGCTTATTAACTTATCATCTAAACACTCTCCAATTTTTTGTAAGTGTGTCATGTTTCAATGTTCGTATTTAAACATAAATAACTTATATAACAAAAATGAATTGAATAAGTTTTTAATTAAGTTGTTTACTCAAATTGATCACATATAAACTTCTCTTCAAATATAGAATTGCAATTTATCATAGTGACTTTTAGTTTAACGTATTTTGAATTTATATTTTTCTTGAAAAGAAAAGTTAGGGCAAACATAATTTTAAAAATAACTCGTGTTTAACGAAGTATTTTTTTCCCCTAAATAAAAAACAAAGTCGTTTTTTTTAACGAATCATTGTTCCATGTACAGTAACCAACGCAGATCAAAGTACTCTGTAAGGAATAAGGTCTCATTGTCCCGTACTTCTTTGCGACGCCACATGTATATGGGGAATTACTTCTCGTACCTCCTATTTTGCTTCGTATACCTCAACAGAACACAAACAGACAAAACTATCCCTTCACCCAACAACCCATGACCTAACAGTGCCAACACCACCATGTCTCACCTCTACCCAATCATCCAACACCACTCTACACACACACACACACACCACCCAACGCACTACCGTCGACAACTCTAGTTCAGAGAAGAAGGCACAAATAAAAAAAACCAAATAAAAACGAGATAAAATGTAACCCCATTTCGGATACATGGATTGTAAGACACTAATTTTTTTTATTGTTGGAGAAAAATCTTTCCAGAATTATGCTAACATACTTCTGGAAAAGCCTTCTTCCCTGTTTCCAATTGGCACGTATGAGGTATTTGCCCAACTGACTCTAGTTTCAAATCCGAATAAGCCCAATGTAGGTTCTCAACCTTTTTTTTTTTTTTCTTTCTTTTGGGCCTGTCGACATCAAGTAACTAATCGAAAACGTTTTTTTCTTCCTATTTTTAAATAATGGTCAGGAGATGCTAGCAAGACAAGAATGTTGTGGAGAGAGAAACCTATGCCATTGCGATTTTCACGTGCTTTCATTTTGTGCAGCGGTCTAGTCTAACCTTTGTAAAGCTGCTATTTCTTCACTAGCAAGACAACAGCAAAATATATAATTCATAAGTTATCTCTCTAGCCAAAATATATAGCAACTGCAAAGTGTCTGTGAATATGTATCTTGACTTTCATTTACTTTTGCAAATCTAAATATGTAACTTATTCTTTAATTAAACTATGTTGAATCTAATATCTTGGTAATTTCAGTCGTCTAACCCACCTGCTCTAGTAGTGTCTGTGTATTTGTGTGTAGGCCAGCAAAACTGCAAAGTGTTTCTTTGTAATTCTTTCTTATTTGATAAGCAAAAGTGAATATCATGGAGAGAATTTAACCAAAGTCAACACAAGGTGTATCAAACTCTGGTCACATAAGAAAGTAAATACAGATTGTATTTGATATCTCAATTCACAGTAGCGAATAGCATAACAGCCAAGCAAGATACACATACATACATACATACATACATATACGTGTACATACATTAGAGAAAGAGCCCTGCAGCTTATCACTTAATTAGGAAGATCCCAATAACATTTAACACTTTCACGATACATAACCCAAAAACTGACTCACTGACCCAAGGGGATCGAGCCTTGTTATGTACTTCCAACTCTAAATGTCCCATATGTGCAGAAAATGTGTGACATAGTAAGGGACTTGAAGAATACCAACAGTTAATATAGATTTATCTCGAATCAAGAATAACACCCATCAACTTCCATGAGGTAAATGCTGACTATACACTTAATTAGCTATAAGCACTTAGAGACATGGCTTAAGGTTAAGGACCTTGTAGATCAATCTGAAAGCATGACATCAGTATTGTCTCTTCCTCAACTTAAGGATCAACAATAGTCATTGTCAATATTATTAATATTTTGCAAGACCAATCTAGCTTGCTGGGACTTATTGTTTTTTATGATCAGTGTACGGATTATCCCAAAATTGATTATACCATATACAGTTGTGGTTCAAAATAAGGCTTATCTAAACTAATCCTGGAGAAGTGGTCCCGAAAGATTTCAAAAATGTTAGATACTTATCCCATTTACTTCTTAGATAATATTTTTTTAAAGTTTATTAGTACGTAGGTTAAAATAGGATATCTTTGGTTACACTATAAAAGTGCGATAAGCAAAAGGGTGAGAGGGGAATTAAATTTAAAAAAAAAAAAAAAAACATATACACTGATTTTTTTTTTAATACAGTAAATCTGTAACTGGATACAAACAACTCAATACCATTCGTACTGCCCAAACCATGCTACAACACTTAAACAGCAATAACTACGTCATAACTGTTGAACCTCTTCCTAAAGAAAAAGTCATAGATCAATAGATAATCTTTACCACGCAATTTTATTTAGACCCTTTCAGAAAATTTACGAGAAACACGCTCTACAAAACTGAACATACTATATATTTTGTGCACGTTTCTTTATTACTATTGATCGACGTGTAAATAATTAATGATCAACGTGTAAATGCATAATGTGAAATATGATCACATGTCTGCATAGATAGTACACGTTAATTACAAATTATTAACACATCGACCGGTTTAAAAATATGCACAAAATAACATTTTCTATACTATTTCCACACACAAATAGTGTGTAAATAATGTAACGTTAAAAGAAAACTAGAAAAGTGACTTAGTGATGTTTGTGATCAGGCCCTCCAGGGCTTAGTCTTTTGGAGATAATAGGATTTGTAAAACGAGTTGCTTTTGCAAAACTCGCCTTGAGGAGCTGTGATTTTTCAATCAATTGACGTGAACAACCTTTGGGTGGGGTCTTCTTCCTCTCTATGAATGCCTCAAGTGAACGATTTTCAAACTTGGCAAATAAAAGCACCAACAGAATTAGGCATAGTACTTGCTTTGCGTTGGCCATTTTTCCCCAAGGCCTCAAGCTTAGTGCGTGATTCCAAATGAATATACCAAGACGTGCTTATATAGTATATGTACACTCATTGCCCCTTTTTTTAATATTTAAAACAAAGCGCAATTTAAATAATATATATATATATATATATATATAGAGAGAGAGAGAGAGAGAGAGAGAGAGAGGTATTCGTTTAATTCAATACCTCACCTCTTTGTCTCTGGCCGAAACCAGGCCAATCCCAAGAAGAATAAGATGGACATGATTCAGAACCATTACCCCATTATAGCTGGTCAGCATATTTTGACTTGTGCAAAACATGAAATATTTTTTTACACCACTTTTAAGAGAATTAAAATGTATCATTAAAAATGGAAAATCTAGCTTGTTGTTCTATATTATTTAGAACTTATTTATTATGTTTTCTTTTATTTTAATATGCCACCTTAAGTAACATTTGGCGTACAAGTAATAATAATGAAACAATTTCTTCTGTTTATCTCTTTGATATTACAGCCTTTGATAAGATAAAAACATTTTACTTTATTTTTCCTAAAAATATTTAAATGTAATTAATGTTTTAATTAATTTTTTAATTTTAAAATGTACTGAACCATACTTTATTAATTTCTTTTAAGACTAAAATTAGTATTAGTTCGTGTGTAAGACTTAAGCTAGCATGTGACGTCCAAACACGAAAAAAAAGTATGGGAATAAAAATGACGTTTTGATCCAATGTGCATTCAAATTTGTCATCTAGTACTTCCCATACCGGCATATATACCTTTTTTTAATCAATTTCGTTTTAAAAAAATTCATAATAATATATAGGTTGAATATAAATGTAGATTTGAGCTGCCACTTTCAGTGAGAAGAAATAGGACTAGAGACCTTTCAAAATCTAGAAGGTTACATATTCGGATAAAACTTTTTCCTTATAGGGGTTCCAAAGGCCATTCAAAAACTGTTTTTTTGGTGTTCTTCTAAATTCCAAGTTCTCAACAAGTATGTAGAAATTTGTAAAAACGTAATTGTTCTTGCAAATTAAACTATTGCAATTACAATGGAAGAAGTGACTCAATTTTTACAATTATATTTTTAGAATTTACTCCTCTAAAATGTAGTTAAAATTAAAAGTGTAAAGTCAGAGCCTCTAACTAATTAAGAATCATATATTAATGAATATGCTTTCTAATAATTTCATAATTTATTATATTTTTTTTGCACCATGTATTCTATATTTTATAATTATTAATTTAATAAATTATTATAAACCATATAATTTTCTCTTTAAAATGTATTTTTACTTTAAAGGAGTAAGATTATTATTGCTTATATATAGTGAAGTTTGTATGTGTACGCTAATTATTATTGCTTACAGTGGCGTTCTCTGAATATGAGAGGGCGAAAAAAGCACAACATAAAGCTCGTCGAAGCAAATGTGGCGATCCGAAAAAAGAGTCTGACTTCGGTTGGAATTTTTCAATGTAGCAATTTCATCTTTACTATAAACAACTTCCACATCCATTAAGCCGAAAGTAATCGAGCTTTGGAGTATTCTAAGAGAAAAATATATTCTGCAAATAATAATGTGCTACTTGTAAGGCAAAAAGTGGAAATATTAATTAAATGAAACTGGAATGGTTCCATAACCAAAAAAATGTCATGTCCTAACTACATTTTTTTTATATAAAAAAATGTTAATTGATAATTTTTTCTTAAAAGTATGTTATACTTTTAAAAATATTTTTTTAACAATTGTAATATTATTATCATATTGATGGATAGACAACAACACAAGAAGATGGGTTTTTAATAGCAATAGGAAGAGGAATCACTTAATCCATTTTTAATAATTTAATAATCCAATAGGTTAAGAAAAATACTGGATAGATCCCTATAAATAAAAAAGACTGGATAGATCATTAATCATTCACATTATTATTAATCAGAATAATCCAACCCACTTAACTCATTTAATTATCTTTGTTTATTAAAATATATGGATTGGATTGAACTAATTTTACGACGACTATGCTTTTTGTTACTTGATGAAACGTAAGAAACGAATTGAAAAACAAATGTTTTGAATGTCGACGCATTACTATAGATGATGACTTATAATCACATATACAAGGAGGTCACATCATTGTGAAATCTAAATTACAGTCAATGAAAGGCTGTAGTGATGTCATATTTAGCTTAATGGATAATATTATCATTGACGTACGAAATCATAACTTTGCTGAGTTTTGCTCTGGTATAGTGCAAGCTAATAATATTGTATGACTATATATGTCAGACTCGTAATAGTTTATAGGAAGGAAAAACCATGATGAGGAAAGATGACAGAAACTACAAGTTTACATCACTATATAACACACATATATACATCTATAGCTACGTTAAGTTGCAACCACTATTGTAATATAAATTAAAGCATGGCTAACTTAATAATTAACTCCCACTTGTCCATGCAAACATTTGATATCGGATAATGAATATATCCCGCACCGGCTTTAGCTGACTCGATCAAAAAGTTTTTTCTCTTTATTTACTCTGTATGTATATACTGAAGATCCATGAAATGAAAAACCACTTAGTCACAAAAAAATGAATGAATAACCACCCAACAAATGGACCATGATAAATAAAAGGAAATACATGTGGTTAATTAACCTTTAGTTGATGCTGCCAGCGATGTGTAACAGAAACGCTGATCAGATCCTCTAAGCCTCAATTAGGCCCTTAGCTCCTATAGTCACACTGTTTTCTGTAGCAATTGCTGGTGATTGGTTCACAGTTTTTATTTTTCAGCGGGTTGTATATATTCTGCGTTTAATGCCAACTATGATTGCAAGCAATTATTCTTCAGTGGCATAAGCATTAATGTTGAATGCAATCTGATGATGTTAATCATGTTGTTAATTTGTCCACTTACTTGGTGCAAATTAAAGTGGTAGATGCGCCTATCAATTTGAATCTTTGCACTTTTGTGGAATCTTTGTATCTGTCACACGTATATACAGCTGATATATTACGTAAGTTGGGAAAGTCGACGCAACGCATCATTGATCGAAGCCAGGTATTCACATGATTATTATCTTATAGTGGAAAATTCAACGTGTCCACATTTTGCACCTAGCTAGCTAAGTGATTTGATGTCGTCATTCATTTGGCTCATGAATAGAGCGGCATTAGGATTTTAAAATCATTGAAAGCCAATCAGTGTGTCATTTTGCCAGAGCTTTAATTGAGACAGCATCCCGATCAAACAATTATATATATTTTGGTTTTGCGGCAAAGGAATGTGGTTATATATTGTTTTATTAATTAATTATCCGTCGCTTTTGGAGAATTGCAGCAAGTAGTCTTGTGATATTTGCAGTTTGTCTCTTTGGTCTCAATGTTATTGCTGTGTTGCATCTATGTGAAGCTCTATAGTTTTAAAGCTGAATGCTGGATGGTGGGGAGCTTGGGTGTGGTTATACTGGTAGCAAGTATGTATAACCATGATAACAAGTATTTCTTTTTGTTGTAAGTCAGAAACTATGATAGAGACTAATCTGTTCGTAGTGTATGACTACCGCTGATCTAAGATAATTTTACATATAGTGAGAATTAAACAAGAATTCTCTTTTTAAATAAATTGTTCTCTTTCATGTGAATATAGTGGAGCCTTACATCATTATGTTAACCCTATGGGTTAAAAAACTAGTACAACAAGTATTGTAACCATGACAGCGAATTGGAAAATGCTGATCAAGGTTATCGCTTTGTTCAGAGGGAAGAAATCACTGTATTTTCATGTATTCTACATATGCAGACATGTTCTTGTATACTTGACTTGGTGGTGCAGGTATTAAAATTAAACAAAACTAGATGAAGCTTTAGTACTTGAAGTTGGTGGTAGAGGTTTAATTTGGCCAAATTAGCAACTACTGGTAGCGGGGGTATTAATACAAACAAATTATACTTTGATGTAGTGGGTACACATATGGCCTTTATATCAGGTGTGGCCTTGTTGTTTGCACTCCTTGTGCCGCAATCTTGACCTTATAATATAATAATATTCATTTTGCCTTTTAAAAAATATAAAAAACTTTTCATTTTCAATCAACATGTTTCGGACAATTTGATTCCATGTATATGAACACACACTCGATCTGAATTAATGAAATTCAACTCATTTTGAATCTCTTCATGATATAAAGTCAATTCAACTTGAATACTCCATATTTTAGGCTAGCTATCCGTAGAAGTATCATTTTACAAAAACAGGCAAACAGCACGCAATTCAATCTTGGTAGCTGCTGAAAAGGACAAGTGGGTGTGGAACGAGAAACCAAATGGCCAATAATCGATTAAGTCTACATAAAAAGTACTCATGTCTAATTAGAGGAGGAATATTGCAAGGGATTTTTTTTGTAAAATGTGGATGAAGTGTTCATCTCCAAAGGTGCAAATGTTGTTATGGAACTTAAGTGCCTGCTATGCATGCTGACATAAGAAATAGCCACAAACACACAAACAAACACATTCATTTAGCATTAGAATTTAGAAAAAGAAAATAGAACAAGTAAACACTAAAAGTAACTTGTATAGATCTCGAATCCAACACTATGGTTAGAGGAAAACATCAATACCACTTGACCAAGTTGATTATTTAATAAAATGGTAGCAAATATAAAATATATAGGTAATCTCATTATAAAATTGATTATAATTTATTATACAATGTGAGTCAATTATTAACTTAATTATTGAATTGATCCTTAATCCAATAATTCAATATTTTAACCAAATCGATCAATATAAGTCTAATAACTATGGTCTAAATTGAATGCTTGTGATGGTGGGGTATTAGTTCGACCATACATACCAATGCCTACGTGAATTTCTTACTGTTAGGTTCAAAATAAATCATGACAATCAATTCAGTCTACAGTGCTTTGGTGAATGTGGTTGGCTTATAACTTGTATCCTCCAAAAATAGGGGGAATATTGAGCAAGTTATTGAAAGGGCTAGGATATATTTTTCTCATTGAATTATGGCTTGGTATAGTGTTGATTATTCTTTGTCATACTAGTTATAAATCATTAAATCCTAATTGATGGCTTTATTTGGTTATTGTATTCATGATAGCAGCGGGTACCATTTTTTGCAGTGGTGGATCAAATTTTTGTATCTTATTCTTTTTGGGGTGGAATCAATATGGTCATACTGTTGTCCATTCTCTCCGTTTCCAATTTTTCGAACATCCTGGGCTCATTTGGGTTTTAATTTATTAATAAAAAAAACTAAAAAAAATAAAAAAACCCCAATAGAATCAGAATAGGCCAGATGCTAAAATCACAAAAATATCTAGCGAATGGTCTTGTGCTCAATTGGGATTTAATCTATTAATAAAAAAGATTCTTATAAAAAAAAACACCAATTACAGTCAGAATAGGCCATGTTAAAATCATAAATGTTAAGTGCATGTTTGATTTTTAATTCCATGTTTTCATTCCTTGAATCTATATTAAAACGCAAGTAGTAACAATTTCAATTACAAACCAAACATATTCTTAAAAGAGATATTTAGAGTATTTGTTCAATTGAGATTTAATTTATTAATAAAAAAATCTTATAGAAAAACACCAATTACAATCAGAAAATCACAAGACGGGTATTTAGTGAAGCCAGCATAATGACACCACACAACATTGTAGCATGATTTTACTCATTGCCTTTCCAATCTGTTTTTTGTTTCAAAAAATGAATCGTTGGTTACCAATAAAACGAGGCCTGCCAATGTCATCAACCATAAGAAGTAAATTAAGAGCAAAATTGAAATTGTCTTTACCTTAATCAGTGAAATTACAGAACAATGTGTCTTTAATTTCAATGTGTAGCTTCTAAACATTGCACTTCATCCCAACTATATTCTATATTCCTGCGTTGCTGCTGCTAGAAACTATGTAACAGAAGGGGGAAAAAAACAATGGAACTATCTGAATCCTAACCTCAATGACTTAGAACCAAGAAGCAGCACTGGTGTCGTCCTCCTTCGAGAAATAGAGTGAAGTAAAACGGAAGCAGAAGATAGAGCAGAAACTCCAACCCCGTGTTGTTGATTTAGTTCCTGGGCAGAGTTATTGACGAGATTGGTGATCTCAGCAAGAGGGACTCTCTTCATCTTCCTCTTGAAAGATTGAGCCATGAGAGGAATTGGGTTTTTCTTCGTTTCCAACTTGGTGCAACCTGGAGGAATGTTCTCTTTGTTGCTCTCACCGTGTGTGAGTGTGAAGGTGCCCTCCATGGCTAACTAACACAAATTTCTAGGAAGAAGGAAACAGAAGCACCTCGCAGGTGGTGAAAGTGAAAGGATAGTGGTGAAACGAGGTGTTTAAACATTGCTGTTTCTTTGAAATTGGAGGGAGAATGAAAGAGAAGAAGGGCGTGCGAAAAAGAATTGAGAAATTTTGGAGCGTGGAGTGTTTTTTTATTGTTGTTCTTGTTTTGAATTTGGTTGTCATTAAGTGTTGGAAAATTAGATTTGGCGGTGGCGGTAAACGTCAAAACAAAACAAAAAACAAAAAACAAAGGAGTCAAAGACATGTTTTTCAAGGTACAGAGTCAAAGGAGGTGCCACGTGGCAGTGAAATATACTAGCGGGCTATTAAAAATTTTGGTTTTTGTTTAAACCATTAAAGAGGGAACCGTGACACTTTGAAAGCGCCGACATGAAGGAGCGAAAAATTATTGGCCAAAACCTTGGTTAGCGCGTCTTTTTTTTTTTTTTTTTTTTTTTCTCTATAAAATCTGTGCATAAATTTGCTCTTGAATTTGGGAAACAGAGTTTCAAGTTTCAACTTATGATGATCCTTATTTAAGAATATTGATTAATCCATCATTTCTTTTATCTATCATTTTTAAAAGATATTTCTTATTTTTATAACTTTAAAAATTATAGATGTCATTAATTATTATATTTTTAATAATATTTTGATCCACAAAAAATAGAATAAAAGTATAAATACATAGAATGTCAACATAATATTAAGAGGTGTAAAATGTATCAAAAAATTTACCATTTTCTAGACATAACTTTTCTTGGCACACCTTGTGGTTTAATCTAGATACCTGTGCTTAGTAAAATTTATTTTTTCCTTCCAAAAAAATATGAATATACTAATTATATTTTTAATCATGTTTATATTATTGAATAATAAATAAAACTAAAGAGATAAATGTAGCGTTTATTTAGTTTTTAAAAATATTTATTAGTCTTTTTTTTCTTAGAAAAAAGTTGTCATTTAAAAAGTTAAGATCACGAGTTTCATATTTTGAATGGCTTTGTTAATATGAATTTATCTTTTTTAAGTTCCGCTGACACATTTTCATCTTATTACATTTGTTTCCATGAGATGAATGGAACCTATTTTAGGGGATTTTCTATGCAATTTTTAATAGATAATTTTTAATCTAAAATAAAAATTATCATTTTTAATATGATTGGTTAATTTTTTGAAAGATGTCAAAACAAAACAAAAAAAAATACTTATTTTACTAGTACTTTGTTATTAAAAAAAATAGCTTTTTAAAAAAAAAATCTAAAACAAAATTATTTGATTTAATAATTTTTTTAAAAAAACTTCTGTAAATGCTGTAAAAAATTATCTAAATAAAATATTTTTACTAAATATAAGATATGGATTAAGAAAAAGCTAACAACATATTTTGCCACACATTATTTATTATTAAACAAAATAAATTTCATGAGTCTTACTATGGATTAATTAAGCAGGCTGGGCTTCGAACTAAAAGTTCTAATAGTAAAGCCCAATCTAGACAGTTTATAGCCCATAAACAAGAACCAAGTTGGGTCTTAACGGATCACTCAACCTATTAAGGCCGTACAAATGGGTACCTATTCTTTGGACTTCAAGCAGGATGGACTGAGCATGACCAGGAAGCTAATAAAATTTCTTTTTTAGTTATTTTTTTAGTGCACATTTGGTGACGGTGTATTGATCATTTTCAAAAGTAATTAGTTTTTATTAGAAAAAGTAATAATTTTTTAAAAATAATTATTTTAGGTTTATTCTTTAACCTTTTTTTTGTTGCAATTTAATTCTTTATCTCTTTTTCAATTTTCATTTAATTTGTTTTTGTCTTCACCAAAAAAGAATAATTTCTTTTTGTCAAATTATTAGCTTCATTTCATAACTTAATTCTTTCTTAAGATATAGTAGATCTTCCATTAGTCAGTCAATTCTGCATATATATATATATATATATATATATCTACCAATTTGTTAATAAGTTAATAAATTGCTGTGAATATAGACTATTCTAATTCTTAGTCGAAGAAAGTTGTGGAATTATAAATAGACGCACATCAAATGAAGAAAGAGAGAGGCATCTTAACTTTATATATACTTGCTTCTACAATAGCCAAACATTTTTTGTGGTCCTTAAAGTATATCACCCTTTTCCAACTATTGCCAAGTTGTATGTATAATTTCCTTTAGGGTAAAGGATAACTCAAATAAGACCACACCCAATTAGAACTCCCCACTTACTACACTGTCGTTTTCTCTCTCACACAACCCAAAAAAAATACAATATTCCATTATCTACTCTCTTACCTGCTAGTAATGCTAAAGATTTTACTATTAGCTAGATTCATAGTTTGTTTCTCGTTTCTATAAGTAACTTTATTTTCTCAACCTATTTTTTGAATTGATCAATATGTCTTTATGTATTCAATATTTTTGTGTTCAATTTTTAGCAAAAACAGTATCTTTTCTAAATTTTCAAACAGCAAAAGGAGGGAAAGAAATTAAAACAATTTTAAATGTATAGAACTATATATAGTTCATTTAACTTTTTTTCCTGAAGCCCCTCCACATTTTATACAAGGAAAATGGAGAGCCTTGCTTGCTGTATACAAATTGTTCTTTGTAAATTTTTATATAAATTAATAAAGTAAATCTGGGTTTTGTGAATTGACCTTATAATAAATTTGGATCAATATGTGTTCGATCGAGTGAGATTGTTTGTTTCAACCCATTGTTATTGATTATACGTACAGCTCCATGGACGCTGACAGATAGAGATATGGAAGGGGAGTGGGGATCCATTTTCATTTATCACAACGAAAATAAAAAATCAGAGTAAGTGGATACATGCCTTGATGGTCTAAGCAGTGACCTCACTCATAAAAAAAAATGGGACAAAAAATAATCAAATCATATATATATATATATATATATATATATATATATATATATATATATATATATATATACATACTTACCTGGAAGACCAAAATTGACAGGTCTAGCTCACTCCAGACATTATCATGTGTAAAAATCTAGCAAACATCTAAGAAATTAAATAAATAAATAAATAAAATCTAGCAACCAAAAGTTGAGACAAATTTTGTAACAAAAAAAGGTTGAGGCAAATTCCAATTGATACATAATGATCAACTGTCGATTCTTTCCCTCCATGACTACCCATTAGTTTATATAATTTGTGATTGGTGCCTTTTTCCGAAAGTTTTGCTATCTTGCACCAAAAATAAATAAAGGTGTGAAAAGGGCCCGTATTTAAACTTTTTTTTTTTTTAAGAACTAATTAAAAAAGAATGTTGGAAAAGTATAGTTCCTCCCAAACAGATAAAGTACTTACCAATTTCATGGTTGAGATTCTTGACAGTGACTCCCTCCTTTGCTCAACTTGCCTAAGTCATAATCACGAGTAAAAAGAAAAGATGTTACCGGACCCACCGTTCGAATGATTGGGACTTGGGAGTTGGGAGCTTCAGGAAAAGATTTAAAAAAAAAAAAAAAAAAAAGTCTCGCACTATCGAACCAGAATTCTGCTATTGAACTCGTGGAAAAGAATTTAACCATCTGTTAGCTAGGGTTTCAAAAAATACAAGTATATATAATTGACTGTAATTTTATCTCCTCACATGGTTTAACTTTTTCCTTCTTTCTGTCGGTGATTAATCCTTACCTTTGGCCTAATGATACTCATACGCACATTCCATTTTGTAAGTGTATAGTATTTGGAAAATATAAATCTCATAATTATGACATGATTTGATACTATCACATGCATATATATATATATATATATATAATTCTAACTGATTTCTGTATGACATGTAACTGATATTTTTAATTTACGCAACAAAAAGTTAATATGAATCAATTGCATGTTTACTAGAAATTAAGTTGAAACTATACAATAATTTTGATTCAAAACACGTAATAATTTCTCATTCCATAAGAATTTATACAGCTTAAACTCTTGTGTCTTTTGTAAGAATGAGTTAAGTTAAAAAATTATAATGGTACGAGAGTATATCCAAATTAGGCCCAAAGAAGGGAAAAAAAAGAACTTTTACAGTGTAATTTCTGCAACAGTGCTTTCTGCCCCTTGCCTTTGTTGAGCAACGTTATGTTACTATACCCTTGTCTTTGTTATGTTTAACCTTGTCAGATCTGCTACACACCTTCCTTTCTCAACAACTGCTGTTCTTTTTCCCATGAAAAAAGGCAAGTGCGTTTCTGTATCTTGATTTTAAAGGAAATAATTGACCACGTTGTACAATTCAAAGTTAATTTAGGTTTGGTTTTCAAAGAATAGAAATTGCTTTCAAACGCAGCTGTATATAGTATATTGAAAATGGCGAATGGTGGAATGTATGGATGAATGTTGGTCTGAACTGAGTCAAGTTGCAATCTTGCTTTCCTGTCCAAGATGGGTACATCTTAAAATAGTCATGGATTTTATATATACCAAGCTCAATATATACATATTAATTGTCAATTTGTATCAAAAGGCAAAAGTTTTACTTGTGAACAGTTTTGGGGGGCCATGGTCACATTTACAAGTGGGACACACCATTTTGATTGCCCTCTGAACCATGCGCAATCAATTAATTATCCATTAGGGTACAACAACACGTTGTGTTGGGATGTACATTGTTAGCACATTTGCAGATGTTCTTTGCACCAGTGATCGATCATTGTAAAGACCAATGATTCTTTCATTGGATTTTGGTTCTGCCCTGTTTGGATTTTCCTTTTTGATCTGCTTCATTTTCATGTGATGGCGGTAAAAGGGAACAATTAGGGCGCAATCAAGTGTCAACCATGCATTTTCTACCATAATGTTTAGAATTTTTTTTTTTTTTTTACTGGGGATGCCCTGAAAACATGGGAGCAAACAGAACTCAAAACCCTACTTTGGTTAAATGTTAAAAAACCAAATGAATATATCCCCTTTATTTAATTTACCTTCTTAAAAAGTGGATGAATATGTATATATCATTTTGTGAGTATCAATATAGTATGACATAGTTAACAAATACTTTTATATTTTAAGTATATGTGATTAAAAATTGCAACCCAAAATTCTTATCCATAAATAAAATCTATTGAAAGAAGTCGATCTTTTGAATGGATTCTGCGTCGAGGAACCAATCCTTGACTCTGTCGAAAAATTTCCTTAGTTAAAAAAAATATTACCATTTTGTGAGTGCATTTATTTAGTCTGGTATTATTTGTCACTTGTGAGTGTATTTGATGCTTGATAGATACATGTCAGTTGAGCAATAAATTACCTGAATGTGTAATCCAAAGTTTATAGGCAAGAAAGACTTGGCCCGTGCTGTGTAGAATCGCCTTATCATAAATTGCATCCAAACAATGTTCATTCCTTATTGTATTTGTCTCTATCTTGGTGAGATGAGAGGCACAGACACACTAGCTTGTAAAGAAGAGTAGAATATGATCAGTGGCAGCGGGCCATTAAATATTATCTTGGATCACGCGCCTGTTTGGTTGGTTTCATTGTTTTTTACACTTATTTTTAGAGTTAGACTCAGAATATGGAGAGGTTTCAGCCTCAGCCTCAGCCTCAGCCTCTATCTATCACTGCCATTGTCCTTTTCTAGGACTGCACATTGTTCTGTACTTTTGTCTCTACCAGCATGCATGCACCATCAGCTCACACACCAGCCAATAAACTCTCTCTCTCTCTCTCTCTCCTCTCTCTCTCACTCTTATGTGAAATAGCTTTCACAGGCCTATGAAAACAGATGCCTTAAGTGGAAGATGCAGCTTAATTAGTTGAAGAGAAATGGAGAAATAGCTTCCACCATGTGAGTTACTTCTATCAGAAACGAATTGCAAGTCTACATAATAGTGCATAAGAGAAATGCTTACTAGTGTCTTAAAACATCGATTAAGAGATAAAAATTTAAAAAAGTCGTATTTAATCAGAACGCAAGGAACCATGTCATTCATGTATAAATTGTTGCTTATCATCAATTGAATTTTTGTTTTATCTTGGATCACATATCACTAGTATTCTTTTATCTATTAGACCAAAAATTTAGATAATTTTATCTGTAGAGTGTGACTCTTATTAGATTAATAGAGTTTTACACATACTAAAAAGAGATGATTGTCATAAATGTAAGTAATGAGATCTTATATCATTAAATTAATCATTTGGATCGTATGATAGATTGGTTTATTTTTAATAACTTAAAGTCATATTAAAGATAATTAGATGATTAAGATTGACACTATAAAATCTTTTATATTTATGGAAATTTAACTATAATTTTTTTTACTGAAATTTATTATTAATATACTTTATTATGATTAATTGATTATCAATATACTTTTTCGACGTATTTTCTTTAAAAAAATATTTATGCATTTCTTAACAATATCGTATCTATAATAGCTATCTATAAATAAACAACATAATTTTAATTCTTTAATTATTTACCATTCTTTTTAAACCGACTAAGTGTAACTTTCTGAAAGTGCCGTTACCGGCATGGGAAGTTGCGAATTTGATTGTAGACTAACGAATTGCATGCGTAAGTGTGACTTGGCTTCTAACGAAAAAGAGAGGAATGGAGAAAACTTATGTAATAAACACTTATATTTATTATTTTTTGTCTTTTTATCATATATATATATATATATTATAGCAAAACTTTATACCAAGATTATAAATTATTTATTAATGAAAAAAATCTAAAATTTGAACATAAAATTACACAATTTTATTAACATTAACTCTTGAAATTGATTTTAAATATTTTTTAAAAAATATCTAAAAGTACTAGAATTTAAATAGAAAAATATCTATTAAACTTTTATGTAATAAACAATTTTAATAAAAAATGTCACTTTAAAAGTTTAAATGAACTATACAGATTGATGTTAACATTATTTTTATACAGTTATCAAGATAATTACCAAAATAAAATATCTTATAACTTTTTCTAAAAGAATTGTACATTCAAGAATAAGAAAAAGGTATAAAATTGTGATCTAGAAATCGTGAGTTTAAATTTCAGAAACAGTCTCTTCACTTGTAATAAAATTGTGCATGTCAATTTTTTAAATATGTTAGCTAAGTTGTGTTCAACAAAGGATTGATCCTTTGACATTAGTCTAAGAGTAATACTTATTTTTTTTGTTTTAAAGATATAATTAGGTAACATTAGTTTCGTTTTGAATAATAGATATTATAAAATGATAATTTAGTGTTATTTTTTTATATATCAAATTGGTCCTTATTTATATTTGATGTCAACAGTTGACATTGAATTATTACTCCAATTAATGATTTGCAAAGTAGTCCCAAAAAGAAGTTTTCCTAATGAATGTCACATTAATAGAGTTTGTACAAATTGGTTTCTTGTTCTTCCATTACACCATATTTACATTAATATTACCTACGACATTAGGGCCATGTCAAAACTATGAAGCAGATATTTTTACGTTGGGTACCAAAGTTTTGGTCAATAGATCATTTGAGTAACGTGCAAGTGAGGGTAACTCTTAAAGTAACTGTACTAACGGACCCCGACCAGAAAAGATAGATATTTTGACCAATGTAATGCAATAATAATAAATAAGACCTTAAAGTTCAAAATAGTGCAAAATTACAAGCACCAGTGTAATGTTCACAGTCCTACATTAACAAGAGAATAGCTAGCTGTAAATATCAAACTACAAATCTTATTAGACACTAATTTAGTGACTCTCGGGACATATTTCAAAGACGTCATGAATTATTTGTAAAAAATCATTTTATTTTTTATCTATCAATGTAAATTTGTAAGTCGTTAAGTTTATCAGTAAAAGTTCACACATGATCAGAAAATAAATAGGAAAAGAATAAGTAAAGCGAGAAGAAAGTAAAGTGTTTGATGTCATCCTTGGCTAATTGCTTGTAAAAGAAAAAGAAACACATTGTGTGTTGCTTTCATGTTTTTTAGCATATGCCTTACACAACTTTTTATTTTTCATTTTTTAGGTGCTTCACTTTAAGTACAAAGATTCTAGTCATATCCTTAATGTACATTTCCGATCAAATTTAGAATTAGCTCAAATAAATATTTCATTTACCTTTTTCTTCATGTAATTATGATGAAAAACAAAAACAACATTGCCTAGGCATCAAGGTTTAAATTACATTGCAAATTACAGTTGCAATGGTAGTTATGGAGACTTGACGAATCTTAAGATTACAAATAATTGTCTACAAATGATGTCAATACAGTTATAATTGTAATTATGATAAGGTCATAAAGATTTCGTTAACTCTAATTTTAAGATATCAATTATATGTATCTCAAATCACAATTTAAAACTTTATTTTAGATCATAATGTAGATAAATGGTAGAGTTTAATTTCTATGCATGAAGAGTGTAAAATAATTTTATATTATTATTTAATTATAATTTATCATTTATTTTTTTAAAAATAAATATTTTAAAATTTAACAAACTTATCATATATGATTAAATAATAATGTAAATTTTTTTAATACATAATATTTTTCTCTTAATGATATACCCACCAACAAACTAGAACAAGTGTCTAAAAAGAAAAATGAAAACAACATATTAATGAAGGGTTTGTGTGGTACTCCTTGCACCATCTATTTCTACTAGTGTTTTCTTTTGCTGATCTAAAAAATAAAGCAATAGTAAAAATAGTATACCGTAAAAAAAACCTAGTATAGTATACAAAATTAGCTTGTAAAATTTTAGGTACTGGTCAATTTAATTCATGAAAATATAAAATATGTCATTTAAATTTCTAAAATTAACAAATAATAATAATACAAATGATTATAATTTTGAAAATTAAAATAACTATTATTTAATACTTTTAGGAACTAGAAAATATTTTTTTATAATTTTAGGGATTAAATTAGTTTATATTTATAATTTTAAGAACTCATTTGGTTATTACTCATTTTTCTGTTGACTCGTATATAAGAATAAACATGTGTCATTACTAAAAGACTTGGGCGGCTATAGCCACTATATTTAAGTCATCGATCTATATACATATTAGAAGCAGCTAGATTAATAAACTTGCACTAATTATTTATGAAACTTGAAAGGGATTTGTGGGCATATCCACTATATTTAAGTCATCTCATAAACCCTACACGCACTTTTCCGGTAATTACCTTACCCAACTTGGTGTAAACTAACCGGGATGAAAGAGTACGTAGTTCGATCAACTTCCTGTTTTATTTTTTTGTTTTTCCTTGAGTTAGAGATTAAAGGTGTTTTTCAACTCTCTATGTGTTAAAGATTAATCCTAATTGTAATATTTGACTGTGATTGATCCAAAAAAAAATTACTCACAAAGAAAATTAATAAAGAGTTATCTTACTAAATAAATTAGTTGTTATATGTGAAAGTAATGAGATTTTATACTTATATCACGATATTAATCCTTTGGATTTCAATTTTTTTTCTCTGTACACATGAAGAACCTTGATATTGGGCTATCGACAATTCCAATTTTCATTGGTTACATACTTTCATGCTTTTTCATAACTTTTATTTCATAATTAATTACCACTATTAAAAAAAATATAATTTCCTTATTTCTCTCTTCTTTACCTTTTGTAGATACAACTAGGGACGGATTCAGAAAACCATTAAAAGGAGGTTGATTTTTTTTTACTTTAATTATTTAAATATTTAATTTCTAACAAATAAATATTTAATGAAAATAACTTATAAATTTATTTATTAATTTTTAAGGTAAAATTAAAGTTGATTTTCATTTCAAATGACACACGAAGAAAATCATTCATACTAATTTTTTGTTTCAAGTTTTGAAAGATTTTTTTGGTCTCACAAACACAATAACAATCGAGTAAACAATAATTTCACCATAACAAAAGAGGAATAAAATCATTAGATATATAATAACTATAATAAAATATGTTTTAGTCTCTTATGGTACAATTTAGCCCTGAAATTTATATAAAAAAAAACTGTGGTTTTAATTTATGGGCTTGCTCCTCAATTGTGACACAAAAACATGTTTTTATAAAGTTTGGGAACTAAATTTGTTTGATATGAAAGTTCGGAGACTAAAAACAAAATTCAATGAAAATATAAAGCTAAAAATATATTATCCTAAATAACTAAAAATCATCAAATCTTATAACAATTATATATAAATATGTTTAAAATGGATCTTAATTTTTTTATGAAGTATAATGTAATCTTACTAATAACTAATTTTAATAATTAGATATATAAATAGATAAATGAGACTTATAATAATACATAAAACATAATTAATCTAGATAATAACAATTGATAAAAAGTCATAAAAATATCATTCTTATTATATCTATTACTTAATATATATATATATATATATATATCTTTGAGTTAAATTATAATTAATGACAACAAATATTATTAAAAAGATTAATATATAATCATGTGATAACATATATTGTTAGATCTAGATTTATTAATAATTACATATATTTTTACTTATAGTAATTTATATTTTATTAATTATTGTATATTTATTAAATTTTTTGAGGGAGGATTTCCAAAAAAAAGCTTTGTGGGAGGGAGGGGGTGCTAAAGCCCCTGCTAGCCCCCCTATATCCGTCTCTGGATACAACTCCTCTTAATTCCCCTCCTCTTGATCTTTTCAAAATACAAACTAACTTTTAAATGAAATTTTGGCTTAAATAAGAATTTAGTTCTGGTAAGTTCACACTTATAATAACTAAAAAGAATGAGTCATACTCCAAAAGAGGAGCTTAAAAGATTAAATCGTGGAGAAATTAATTAATTGTTGACAGTTTCTTAGTTGTGATAATTTCTAGGAGTTCAATCTCATAATAATGTTTATGGAAATATCCTATTAAAAAAAATGCTTGATTGAAGTTTAGGAGAAAAGAGATGGAAATATTGGCTATTACTAAAAAAATATATTATTATTATTGAAAAAATATTATTTATGAACATACCTCCTTGTCAGGTCTAATAGACCTTTTTGAATTCTTACAACTTAACCAATTTAACTTGAATGGAATTTTAAAAAGCTTGAACCTAACATTGTTTTTCTTAAACATGTTAGGCTAAATCTTAAATGAGTTAGGTTGGTAAGCCCCCCAATGATTGTCCTAGCCTATTTTTACTCATAGATGGAAGGGGTAATTTTTCATTTGAAAAACAAATTCTCTTATTTTTTTTTGTGAAATAAGAGGAATAAAATAAGAAATTATAATGTAATATTTTGATAATTATTTATTCATTTGTGCAAGCAGCTTATATTCGGTTCTCAATTTAAAAAAAAATGCATATTATTTCTATTTTTCCTTAGAAAATCCTCCATTAAACACATAAAAATGGTTGCTATCATAATTAAATAGAATATAAGTTTTACATTGTGAAGTGAATAAATTAATGTCAAATTCACAATTAAATGAAAAAACGTACTTCGTCTTTTTATTTTTAAATGTATTTTTAGTTTAGACTCAAATGCAAGAGGAAGAATGGTTAGAAAGTACTAGAAATGAGACTGTGAGGGATCATCATCAAATAAAAAACTAAAATCAAAATTGAAGAAAACCTTAAAAGAATGTTCGCTTAGCACATACTGATTTGCTAGCACGTCTTCAAATGCATTATTCCTTTCCCTTCCCCACAATATTAATTTGCAATGAATGATCTGAATCTCCACCCCCACATCCACAGTTGCACTCACCCGATCCCTACACGTTGCCTTTCTTCTTTAATCTCTACAATTGTTTTTTTTTTTTTAAATAATTCTAAGCCACATGGTGTTAGGGCTTCCGTGTGGAGATTAGGGATTCACACCTTAAACAATATCTATAAAAATAAATTTTTAAAAATAATTCACGTGTACTTTAGCTGATAAAAAAAGTTACTAAAGGCTATTATAATGTTAGCACCTTCAAGATAATTTTAAAATTTATGCTAAAACTTCTCGTTTACCCTAAATACAGTACAATAAGAAAGATTATATAATTTATAGAAGGCGATATGCAAGTAACCCGCATCACCATGTTAAAGTTTTGCATTAAAATCTACCCAATAAATAAAAAGAAGAGGAGAAAAAGTTATGCATTAAATTGCAGGTTAATTAATAATTCATAAAACAAGTTGCCATAACTTGCCAATAGTACCACTACTTGATAAGCAACAAGCTCGTTAGTGCATGTTGCATACCCTTTGTTGTTCTAGTTGAGCAAAAATTCCTTGTTTTTGAATGTCTGAGGGAGACATGATTATTTTAGTTGGAAGAAAAAGTGTAGGAGAGTAATGAGAATGCACAGTGGCGGATGCTGTTTCTTTTAGCGAAATCAAACATTTTCTTAATAGTAAGCTGCAAAGTACAGATAGGAAAGAAACCAAAAAAGCTGTTAGATGTCATTATCAAAGGCTTAAAAAGGTGAGGGTAGAAGAGATGGCCATTGAGAGTTACCTCTCTATCATTCATGACCTTAATCATAGATCATCACTAGCATCCATCTAGAGTTATTAAACATTTCAAGAGTGAGTGAGTATATTCTATATTTTTTTTATTGATAAATATTAATTATTAATTTTTATTAACAGAGAGTGATCCAACACACATTTTTTTTCTCCTACACTTCTTTATTAACCATCCAAATAATTTTTATATCTATGTATGTATTATACTATTATATATTAGTGAGGAGAAAGTTGAGGGGTTAGTTAAACTCTGAAGAGATGAGTTGGGGTTTGTGACAAGGCCTTATTATTATAAATTTTGCGTTTGTGGGGCTAAAAAACGACCAATAGATCTTTAATCTCTTCTCTGAGCACACTCTGCCTCTCTTTGCAGAAGCATCAACAAGCCCTCATAGGCCACAGGTACCATTTTTTCTCCCCCTCCCATTCTTTCTGGCAATCCCATGTGACATCTCCTTAGCTCAATCAAAAGTTGGATCAGTCACAGAGTTCAATGTCCTATTGTAGTTTGTGTTTTTACCCCCCCTCCCAGTACAACCACCAACCACTTCAAGTCATTGAAAGTTGAAATGAATCTGCATACTCTTCACAAATATTTTGGGATGCACACGTAAAGAAAGAAACATCAATTCCAACTCCAACAATCTACTAAAAAAATTCACTATGTCCTTTTACTCCCTTGTTTGTAGATAAAAGCCAGACACGTGAGTCAGTCACCAAGATAGCATTTAGTAATTAGCTTTTGTTTGTGTTTTGTTGTGTGTTATGACTGTTATCCATTGTGCTAGTGTTATTGGATAGGGAATCTTATGAGGTTGCAATTGCAGGTTTTGTTTTTTTTTGGGATCAGCAGCAGTGGCAGAAGCAGAAGCCTCAACAAGTAACCACAGTTAATAGTGTCAGGAACTAAGCAAAACCAAAGAGTACTTCCAACTACCATACCATAGTACCAATCTCAACAAAACATACAAGAAACAACCCTTTAGAAGAGTAAAAGAAAAAAAGGAATCTGAATCTCACCCTATAGACACAAGAATCAAAAAAGGAGAACAATTTTTTAGCATATAAAGTGGGTGTCAATTGTCATCACTCATCATACAACGTGTGCAAATAGCAAAGGGGACTAAATTAACTATGCAGAAGGCACAATAGAAGAAACTGAGGAATGGGCATGAAGAGCACCGGTGGAGAGATTGTTCAAGTCCAAGGAGGGCACATTGTTCGGTCCACAGGTAGAAAAGATAGGCACAGCAAGGTTTACACTGCAAAGGGTCCTCGTGATCGAAGGGTTAGGCTCTCAGCACACACTGCTATTCAGTTCTACGATGTTCAAGATCGTTTAGGCTATGATAGACCAAGCAAAGCCGTAGACTGGCTCATCAAGAAGGCCAAGAATGCTATTGACAAGCTTGCTGAGCTTCCTCCATGGCACCCTAATCCTAACACTACTGCTGCAGATGCCGAGAACAACAACAACAACAATGCAGGGTCAAGTGACATGGCCATTGCAGAACAATCAGAGTCTTCTGGTTACAATTTTCAGCTGCAAAGGCAATTAGGTGAGGACCATGATAACCACCACCATTCAGCTTTCATTCCTTCACCTATTGACACTGATGCAATAGCCTTCTTTCCCACAACAACTGCAACCTCCTCCATCAATTTCCAAACCTACCCTCCTGACATAATCTCAAGAACCAACAACTCCACTGAGGATCTTGGCCTTTCCCTTCACTCCTTCCAAGACCCTGGTTTGATTCATCATGGCCAGTCCCAAGCAGGTGCAAACCAAACACAAACACCTTCCAATGACCAAACCCTCTTCTCTGGCTCAACTCAAGTGGGGTTTGAGGCCAACTACCCCAGGATTGTGACTTGGAACAGTGATGCAAGCACAGATATGAACAGAACCGGGTTTATGGTCAATTCACCATCAGCACTTCTAGGCCAAGGTGGCTCTGCTGCATATTCCCAAAGGGGGACCCTTCAGTCCAGTTTCTCACCATCACTTCGTCCTTGGAGTGACATTCCAATGGCTTCATCAGAACATCATCACAAGTCACAACAAGCTTCCATCTTCGGCAGCAGGTTTTTGTCTGATGCATTGCCAGGGTTCTGCATTCCTGCTAGAATCCAAGGAGAGGATCAGGGCCATGGAGTTGGTAACGACAGGCAATCATCTTCTTCTCCTAATTCTCATCTCTGACCACAAACTTGAACTGCACAATGCTGCACTGTTCCTTATCTATCAGGTACTTTGCTGGTTATCCATTTCTTTTTTTCTTGGACAGTAATGGTAAACAATATCAGAGAAGGAAAAAGGAAAGGGGAAAGGGACCACTTTATTTGATTTGTGCAAACATGTCATCTTTTGTTTTTAATGGAAGAAAGAATGAAAACAGATCAAAGTCATTTCCCATGCAAACCTGCAGATTAAGTAACAAAGTTATTGCAATTTGCCCCCACTGACTATTATTAATATTATTATTCATTTTTTTTTTAAATTCCTCTCATGGATTTTGCTATGCAGGACAGGAGCATTGCCTACCAGACTTTAAAACATGGGAAGATTAAGATGGACACATTTTGATGTTCTACACAATTTTATCTCGTTGGATTCAGCTTTTTTATGGCTTTCTTACCCCCCTCCTTATTGCAGACATTGGTGCTTTATATATTTTTTAAGGAAAAATAGATATTTATGTATTATGCATTATATTTACATGATACTTTGCTCAATTTATATATGGCTTTAAGCTGGATTATTCCGTGGTTGTATCCCGTATCGTTTCTTTAATGGCGAGAAGAGCATAGTTCATCCAATATCAAGTGACAGAAGAGGTTTCATGTCAATTCTTGATGAACCCCTCCACTTCAAGAAAAACTTGAATCTAGCATGGTTTTTAGTTATTCTCCCCTGTAGTAGAAAGGCATTTTGCTTTCTTTTTTCCCCAAGTACATTTAAAGGAACACGTTAGTAGTCAAAAACACTTTCTTGAACCATTTGGCTTTGTATTTCTGCATCTGCTTCAATTTCAAGTAACATCATCAGGAAGGAACTACAGATGGCTTGTGATGTTTCAAATAATAGGCGAAGTTGTAAAATGTGATTGTGGTTGAGGTTTTGCAATGTATGATATCTTAGAAAATCGCAGACAAGTAAGACTAATACATTGTAAATGTAGTCATGTAGTTGCAAAAAGTCCCAAAACCTTGATGTTAATGTTACAGCCACAATTATAAATGCGGCTACAACTGCTAGTACAGTACATTGCAATTGTGGGCTATTTTTCCTAACCTTGGTAATAGGGCAAGTTAATTAACTCCATTTTCATTCCTTAAAATTCACGTGTAGGTAATTTTTTATATATCAAAGATTTGGAACGGTTAAGACTCTTTTTCATTAAATTTTTTTACGTTAGTGTTCTTGTTAGTATCTTTTATCTCTAAGGGGTAAGTGTATTTGATTTTACATTTACAGAAATTTCCAAAGTAGTAAAATTTGATACTTTGAAAGAAATGAATGTTGGAGTCTTGAGAAACCTAAAAAAAGAACACGCACTAACTCCATCTAAGCATTTACATGGTATACTACTAGCTGACAGAGATTAAAACGACAATATGCAAAAATTTGAGGAATTAAAGAGATAACATGAGAACTTTTTAAGGATGAAGATTGGGATTAAATCATTATTCTAATTGTGATCCAATGTAGTTGTAGTATCAAGTATATTATCGTACTGTTATAAATTGTTTGCTTGCTTGATTTTGTCTGAGTCGGTTATTGCTTTTTGTTTATTACAAATGCAGACAAATCTATATGCCCAAACAAATTTTCAACAACTTAGATTCCAAACATAACAAAATAAACAAACCTCCAATCCAAATCTCCTACTATGAAGACCCATATGACCAAAACAACGAACCTTTATCCCCAAAAGCAATTATGATAGTACCTGTTAAAAGCAAGCACAAACACAACGTCTTCTTCAACTTTAACGCCAACATAGTAACATGAAAGCAACCACAAAACTCATGCCTCCTACACTTCACATAAAACAGAGAAGCCAAAACCATCCACCTTACAACAATCCCTTCCCCATCCGACACGGTACATCATGGAGCAAATACAAAGAGTTAACACCATTTTTGTCCCCATAAAATTAATGTTTCAACTCTTTAATCTCAGATTCACATGTTATCACTTTGGTACCTAAAAAAATTTAACCTGCCATTTCTTCAATCCTTCAAATACTTACGTATCATCATCACTTCATTTCTTAAAAAAATCTGTCACAAAAATAGTCTTTCTGCTAGCATGTGTACCGTGATGCTTAGGTAGCATTGCCGTGTGGATGCTTAAGAGGCATTTAATAGACTCTACATAAGCACTTAATGTGCTACATAAGGCTCCATTAAATGGAGTTTTGATGGAGGGTAACGTAGAGACTATCGCGGTGACATTTTCGATAGCCAAAATAACAACACAACTTTGATAGATGAAAGTAATGCCACAGCCCACAGCCCACATGAATATATGAAATTCCTTTGCATTTTGCATGTTATAGTTATCTTTCTAGGAATGAATAGTATAAGCTATAAACTATTCATTTGTGTAGCCCCCAATTGTTTTTTAAGGCAGGCAGCAGAATGACTTGATAATGTAAAATAGTTTATCAACCAATCTAAAGTTGGCGTTGGTATGACTTTACCGTGTAAAACTATTTATATTTCAAGAGCTTTGCAATCAAACTATATGTAAAATTTAATTGCAGAAATGTTAAAAGGGTAGAAAAGTGAAATAAATTCGAAAGTAGGGGTTTCAGACTATAAATAGCTATGCATTGCTTCTGCTCTAGTAATGTTGCTTCCATATCATACGTACCCCAAAAAAGTCAGGGATTGAGTCAGAGCCTTATGATTTAAATGCTGATCCTACCTAGCTAGAATCTTAATTATGCTAATTGAACTAACAAAAGGGGCGTGAATTTGTAATATAGGATTATAGGACGGCAGAGGAGAGACAACTTTCTGCTGGCTTATTTGTCTAAATTTTGCACTCCACTGACGTTGATACGTGGAAAATGTGTTATTGCTATTCTATTCTATTCTATGTTCTGGTGGCGTCACATAATTGCCTACGAAATTAACACAAATTTTCCCTTTCCCTTAAAACTCTCCCAATTAAATGCCAATTTGTCAACTCTCTTCAGTTTATCCACACAAAAGCCTGAACGGGCTAATTGAAAACAGTAGCAGATGGAGAAGCAGTAGGTGTAAGGCATTAATTTTGATTCCTCCCAAGCTTCATATATTTACTTTATCAAAATTGATATTGGATCTTTATATCATTTAGGAGGACCGGTATTAGCAGACCTACTTATATTAATGTGTCATTGACTGCTGAACAGAATATTGTGTTCATGGTAATGGGCCTCTTGTTAATGTTGTGTGATATCCTATTTTGTGTCATCATGTTGAGTCGATTAATTGGTTCTTTCCCATTGCAGCTCTGTGACTGCTAATGATATTTCTGTGCCCTGCTCATATGTCCATGAAGGATGGTTGAAGTTAAACATAAAATAAGGGTAGCTAAGGACGGTTTGGGTCAGGAGAAATTTAATCCAAATCCAACAAGGTGAGTGGTGTGAACGGTTTTTTGACATTTTTTTTTTTGTCTTTAACTCATGCAACCACATTTTTTTTAACTTAATAGGATCCTTAAGATACCTAAATTGTTGTAAATCCTCTGTCTTACATTTATACGAAGAAAACAAAACATATAACATAATTTTACATCAAATTATGTATTTATTCAACGGAGTTAGACCTCTTAGTAGAATGTGTTAGTTTGAATGAGTTACAAATACACTATTAGTATTTTTTATTTAAAAAGTAAACAGAATTATTTTTTTTAAAAAAAGGGGAGAGTACGTTGAGGTTAAAGTGGGGTGAATGAAATTTATCAAACCAAAATCAACTTGTTTATCTTCCTAATTATCCTTAAACAAGTTGATTTAGTTTCAATTTAAGGAAAACTAAATTTAAATAAATTATATTTAATTTGGTTTTTTAACTGATTTGAACTAAATAAACTCAAATTTTTCAATTTAGTATAACTCATTAGATTAAGTAAAATATAAATAGTTATATTTTGGGTTTTTATCTTCATATTTTTTTTTAAGAAAATTATAATGCTACAAACTACTTTTTATTTTATTTTATAATTTTATAAGAAACCGAATTAATTCTAAACATATTTCATTACTTCGTATAATAATAATAATAATTATTATTATTAAGCTTTGATAATTTGTAATATTTGGGCTCGAGGCCCGTATATGTGCGTTTCTATGTTGGCTGTTACTTCCTACACCTTAAAATTCCTTCCCGCGCCTCTGTATTTTTCAAAATTCCAAAGTGATCCTTTTTTTTTTTTTTTTCTCTCGTCCCACTCCCCTACATATTTGAGCTCCATCTTCTCCATACAAAGAATATCCAAGGAAACTTACACATGACATCAGCTACCTGAACAAGTGCCATACTTGAATCCATGTTGAAGGCGAGGTCTTATGAAACAATTTAGTTTTGGCTTTTTGACGAAAATATGTTAAAACAGAAAATAATATCCCAAAATACGTTTCGTTGAACTTTTTAATAATGATTATCTAAAAAAATAAATGTCTAATAACGAGCTCAAGATAATAAAACTTATAAATTTGTCTTGCAATAAAAAAAATGTCAGTTATTTAAGAATTTCTATGATACTTTTTTTTAAAACATTTAATTATTTTGTCTTGAATATAATTTTAATTATTTAATATCAAATTTAATATTTTTTTCAAAAATAATTGCTTAAAATATTGAAAGGACTGTTATATATAATTTATGTAGTTATGGTTTATGTGGTCAATATTGATTTTAATGAAATTAAATATTTTATTAAATTTTATTTTTAATTAATTGAATATGAATTTATTATTTTTGAACAAATAAATAAATAAAGTTATTTATTAAAATAAAAAATAATAATTTTTAATATATTTTTTTAAAATCAGATTTTTTAAAATATATATATATATATATATTTTGAAAAAAGAAAAATAGAATAAGAAAATAATAAACAAAGTGGATATTGTGTGAAAAGAAAGAATGAGATAAACTTTTTTAAAAAATTACTCTGTTATATAATCATAAATTATATATAATAAATCTGTTAAATTTTATAATAAAAGAACTAGAGTTTAATGATGATGCATGAAACTCAAATTACAAATCATTGTTGTTTAGTTGATATGATTTTTAAAGTAATTTTATAAAAATTATCAAATTTTTCATATATAATAATTTATAATTGCATAATAGTGTAAATTTTTTTTAGTATATACAAAATATCTATAAGAGTTGTTACTCTACTTTAACAACACTTATAATCAAAGACATTTGTAAATCTGACTTAAAAAATTGTGGAGTCCATTTTGACTATATGTCTTGACGTCAACTTCGAATTTCAGGTAAACATACTTACTAATTTCTTTATTAATAGTTTTTATTAGTAGTTTGATAGTGTATTTTTTATAGACTAACAGATGGATACGGAAATTAAACTAAATAAATAAATAATACTCTATATGATATTTAATTTAAGATATAATTTAGAAAGAGTTTTTATAAGATATTTTACTATTTTTATTAAATATTTTATTATTATTTATCCTTATTAAATAATTTAAGTATTAATGTTTTTTTATTGGTAGTGACGAATGCATAATGGTCTTAGACTTTGATATTTTTACATCATCTTTAATGGATAAAATTGGTACATTAGTAACATTTTTAAAAAATAATAAAACTAACTATTTTACTTATTTTGATTGATATGTGTAATTATGTTACAAGTGTCATATATATATATATATATATATATATATGTTGCTCAAGAGGGTATAGGAGTCCCCGAAAGAAATTTTTTTTTTTTTATTTTTATTGCAATATGGTTATCTCGTATCAGTAATACAATTAGGAAAATTATCGAACGAATGTGGATTGACAAATAATAGAGATGCTCTCGTTAAGGAGTGAGCGACTTAATTGAATTGTTTGCGAATAAGACTCAATGAAGAGTTGTGAATTAGACCCAGATTCCTTTTACATTAAACAATGATGGAGCGTGCCTCAGCATTGACACAATAAGAGAATACCATATATATTGTCGTGAAGTTGCTTATAATCGGTCTCAAATATGACGTTTTGGAGATGAAGATCTCTGACCCCGTTCATGAATGATTGGAAGGCACTTGTGAATGGAAGGGTTTCCAGCAGAAATAAACTTTTATTAAAAACCATCAACTGTCTTTTATTAAGGATAAAGGAGTATTTTTCATGGTGAATGACTAAAAAAATAATATGATAACGATTGTTATAAAAAATTTCATAAACATTAATTACATAATTAAAGAGTTTATTAATTCTTATTAAATTACGTTTTTAAAATGCTCGTGGCAAAATATCATAATCCAGATGAAAATATGTCTAAACAAAAGTCATATTAATATATCAACTCGGAGTTACGAGAAACTTTCCGTCATTTGATTATCAACGTACGTAAACCTTGGAAGTCAATAACAAATTCCCAGTTCCCACTTTCCTTCCATGCATTATCGATAGCAATCTGCGTTTAGAAGTGTCGTTTGTTTAATTAATAGTATTAATTAATCGAAGAAATTGTATTGAGCAACTTGCAACCTTTATCGGAAAAATCAATGCTCAATAAATTGAATTAACTTGCACTTTAAAAACTTTTAAAAAATTGCCCTTCAAATTTGATTCTAGTTTCTTTTCCTCAAAATTAAAAATTGATTATTATCGTTTCCTAATTTGAAAATAATCCATTTTTTGTTCTCATCAAAGTTTTTTTTATGACATAAAAAAATCAAAAGTTACTTTTTTTTATGGTCATGTGTTAGGTAAATACTAAAAGTGGACTATCCTTTTAATTTTTTTTAAAAAAATAAGTTCAAATTTAATGAACTAAAAATATATTTAAGAAAAAAATAGGAGTAATGTTTACTCAGTTGCTTGATTCCCTTTTGTCATTTTCAAAAAGACTTTAATCTGCACTCTCAAAAAAAAAAAGGACTTTAATTTCTTCAAATGTCACAGATGGGTCTCGGTGGGGTCCGGAATTTCCGATGCCGTACATACATACGATAGCCAAAACGAGTTAGTACAAAGGTAGTGGTTATGTCATATGTGCCCTCTATTTGACTTTAAGTCAATAATACATATTTAAATATTGTTAAATTATATAATTTGTAAGAAATTGAAGTAGTATATCACAGATATATTCTAATGTGGAATAATTTGTTTACGGTGGTGGGCTGGGACTAAATGTGTGCCATATTTCCACAAAGAAAAACTTTATCAATTCCAGAAGGGGAAATAAACGCTTATTCGTACGAAGAAATTATTTAAAGAAGAAAACGCTTAAAGTAATATAAAAAGGAAAATGATTGGTAACTTTTTATGTATTTTTTTACCAGACAAAAAAAGATCCTGGTATATAAAGAGGATAGATACAAGGTTACCAAAAACCCATAAGTGTGATTCAAAATAAAAATATAAATACTATTGATAAATGCAAATATATTAACTTCTTGAAACTACGAAATAAATTTTAAAAAATGAATGATATTCTCAACACACATGCATGTGAAGTTGGAGTTGATGTCATGTGAACGATGTTTGGAGTTCATACCGATCATATTTCAAAATAAAAGATATGCATGCTGATGCTAGCTTATTATCCGCTTCTTTTGGCATATGAAATGAATATTTATATGTTTTATTCATTTTTATTTTGCATCCTTTTTTCTTTTCTAAATTTGCGGCAGTCAACTTGCACAAGCTAGAAACCAAACGTCTTCCTCAGGGTTTCCGGATTAAATTTAATTATATGGAATTTGGTATGGGTAAAATTAAAATCGACTTTTCTTTTATTGAAATTTTGTAAAATATTAATATATATATATATATATATATATATATATATATATACTAAAATAATGTGTAGTGAGAAGGTGCAACTTGCCACGAAGTTTCACTTGGATAATGGATTAGAAGTCAACAACAAATGTCATCTGCAGAACTGGTTGCAGTGCATTTCTATTAACTGTATAGGTCAATTTTCCATTTTTATTAACAGACAAGTTCTTTTATTTTATAAATCTAAAATGAGATCCTAATAAATGTAGATCGATTCTATTTCAATAACATTATAGTTTAAAAATATTAAGTTGTCTTATTTAATCAACTTTCTAGTCATGACTAGTGCACAGAATGCAAGGCTTGAAGTAGAAAGAAAACTTCGCGAGGACGAAAGTAAGAAGAGGAAACTGGGCTGAATGATCTATATGAGCTGGTTGTCAAGTTCAAGCGCAAATTCAGCACTTCAAGCTCTTTGGACTCATCCTCTAAGTAGAGTACGTAGTCTTAGCTCCATGATTTGTTGATGACGGGGTGGGCGAGAAGAAATAAGAAACGTAAAAAGGGAAGAGTATCATTCTAAAGGGGAGTATTTTTAGTATTTTAGACAATGTTGACATTTAGAGCAACTTTAGTAGTTGATTTTTGAGAGAAATTTTCAATTGAAGATCTTTTTTTTTTTTCAGATTCATCACTAAAGAGGGAATGCAAATGTTTACGTGATTCAGATCTTTTCCAAAAATCCTCAAGATCTGCACGGAGTTAAAAAATGATTTTTTTATGTAATAGGACAAAAAATAAAGAAAAAAAGAAAAAAATAAAATTAAAAGTTAAAATTAATTATATACTTTATTAATATTCATATATTTTTTTATGTTTTATTAATTAACATTAATTACTTACTTAATTAAATTAAATTTTAATATTTAAAAGTGGGGTCTATGTGGGATCCATTAAAATTATCTAAGATCTCAATTTGGAATGTATTAATAAAGGAAGAAATGTCACAAATCTTAATAGATCTTCAATTCTATGTGACAGTATGAGATCCACAAAAAAAAGTAATTTAAAATCCTAATTTAAGATCTACCATTAAAGTTGCTCTTATGATGTATTTGTTTTTATCTTGAACAAAACACATTATATATTTTGATGAAATTTTCTTCCTTAAGAAATCAAACTAAGGAAGCTCAAAGCGACAACAAATATTTTTGAAGACTTCCTAGATATAGATACCATGCACAAGACAATTTCCTTGTGGGAAGAGTGAAAAATTTGTGTAAATCACGTGTCCCTAACTTGTATATCTGTTTGACAAGAAGATAGGATTGTGAGTCTTATACTTAACCAATTTCTATGTGATTTCGATTGAAGCTTAAAGAGATTTTGTTTCAAAATTAATTGTGGTTGTTAACTTGGATAGACCAGCGAAATACTACTGGTTAAGCTTGAAATTTCTGTTTTAAGAACTAAATGTAATATCTGAAATGAGACAAATCAGTATAAAAACTCTCATTTTTAATGTATTCTCTTATTTCTTATTTAACTAACCATCATGTTTTGAATATTTTTTTTAAGTTATTTTCAAAAAAAATTTGATAAGAAGTTTTTTTTAAGGATTGTTATAACACTTTTACATAGTCTTACAAACAAACAATACTTAGTCTTTCATATAGATTTGCAAAAATTGTTTGAAACATGATTAACCCCCTTATGTTTTCCCGTGTCTTACACATTTATAGGGATTTGGGTTGTGTTTATCATGAACAACAAAAGTAAAATTGTCACAAAAGGTTATGATATTTAAAATTTGAACAACAACAAAGTTCTTTTCCTTTGAGTATTAACAAAATTATACATTTAAAATTTGAATTCAAGACTAATAATCGGTCAATTAGAAGAATCATATATCAACTAATCCATGCGTTTGGTGATAATTTTTTTTTTTATTTCTTACCTTTTAAATCTCGATCATCTGATTAAAAATTATATATCTGTAACTTATTTTTCAGTGTACACTGGTGTACCGCACTCTTTTGATTCCCCGTGTATAAACAGAGGTATACAATCGTCACAATTGCCTTTTATTCTTATAGTAAACAATAGTTGTTGCTGTCAAACAAATAACAGTACTTCTCTACACTCCCATGCCCATAAATTGTTTTACTTTTACCAGATAAAGATGAGTGAGTACTGACAATGTTCAACAGTCAAAAGCCTTGAAAAAATGGGAGTTTCTTGTTAGTTAAGATCAATGACTTTTATAGCCACAATGGAAGAAGAAAATATCCATTAGAAAAAGACCGTAGACTTTGGCCATTTTTTCACTACACGGAGCCAAAGCCAAAGCCAACAACAACACCACCAACTCAACAACAACAAAGTCCTCATAAACCCCATAACCCAAACCAAAACCCATTGTCTCCTTCTCCTTCTTCTCTTTCCCTCTCTCTCACACACAAAGAGGCCATGGGTTACTTCGACGATGATCATGATCATGACCCATTCCACAACCACAACGACTTCAACAGAAGGATACTCATCATGGCCATAGTTTCCTTATCAGTGGTATTGGTTCTTGTCTTTGCACTTCACCTCTACGCAAGGTTTTTCCTCCGCCGCAGAGCCGCCATATACCAACTCAGCCTCAACGTGGCACACGCACACGCCGAGCCAGACAACAACACAGGGCTCGACCCTGTCCTCATCACCACCCTCCCCACCTTCCCCTTCAAACAACAAAACAACGATTCTGTGGAGTGTGCCGTGTGCTTGAGCGTTCTAGAAGATGGAGAACACGTGAGGCTTCTTCCCAATTGCAAACACAGCTTCCACGTCGGCTGCATCGACACGTGGCTTGCTTCGCACTCTACGTGTCCCATTTGCCGGACCAAGGCCGAACCGGTCCGGCTCGAACCGCAGCCGCGTGAGGGCCCCACCGGCTCGGTTCTTGTCGGTGTTGTTGCACCCACGGCTCCGCTATTGTTTGAAAACGTGGAAGGAACCTCGGATGGTGCTAATAATAATGGGTCACCTAAGGTTAGTGGTTCGAATTCGAGGTTAAGTTCGTTCAGAAGGATTCTTAGTAGGGACAGATCGATGAGGAGGATTCAACCTTCTAGCCATGATGATGTTGAACATGATTTAGAGAGGCAGTGACACATTAATTAATTATTGAGGTACCAATACCATGTATCTAGTTTTATTAATTATTATTGTTGATCGATTTTCTCGTCATACAGATTGATACACACGGAAAGAGCTTGGGAAAAAAAATTGTCAAGGTGATATGTAACACGGTTTTGAATTGTTATTTTGTACATGTTAGTCAAATATGAGTGATTATTTTGTATTGAATTTGATTTGATTGCTCGTATATTGTTGTGATTATATATATATATATACACACTTTGTAAAAAGGATTTGGTGTTTGGTAACCTAAATTAACATAATAATGACGGTGGAGATTTAATATTGTAGATTAGGTGGTAGACCATGTAAGCTTAGTAAATATTAACTAACGGACTATTTGTAGATTAGTGTGTGTATTTTTTAAATTTCGTAGTTTGTTTTGTTCTATTGCGGCCTTATTACCATAGTGAATGAGTTTTGGTGGGAAGTCAAAAATCAGGATCCTGATATTTGGGATTCTTGTTGACTTGCTCCTATAAATATAATGTATAAACAACAAGGTTCCAAACCTCTGATTGACGATTTAGCTTTCAGTTTCACACAGAATAAGATGGATTTGAGTCTCATAATTGCTGTCATCCACTGCATTATTATAATGACCAAGTATGCAAACAAAACAATTAGCTACGATTTTATTTACTTCTACCCTAATTAATCACTTATTAAGCTACTACTAGTTGGGCAATTTTCAAAAGCAACCCTAATATAGCAAACAATAATTGAATACAATTGCACAAAATTGTGTTTGAAAGGAATCACTTAAATCTTTCCTGTTTAATTGAATTTGGATAGAGAGCTATATATGGTTCTGTAAAATGTAGGAATATGGGGTAGGGAAGGACATGGGTGGTTTCTCCCTCCCTACCTTTCCATTGCCACCTAGCTCCTTTCCTGTTAGGGATATGAAAAATTGATTCCAAACCCCATCCTTGTCAAGGATTGAGAAAACCCTTTCTTAATTTTGCCCTTTTTTTTGGTTGATTTCATATTTTTAAAAATAAATAACAACTCAAAATACATTTTTGAATTAAATGATACACATAAAAAATGGATGTTCATTTAAAAAAAAATGAAAGAATCAGACATTTGATTTTTTTCATTAATAGTACAAACAAGTACGTAAGTTTAAATTTATAATTCAATTGTTAATGGGTCGGATTCATGGTAATTAAGCATCTAATTATGACATCAGTAAAGTCCTTGGAAGGCAGGGATTTCGGTCTCTTCAGTCTTCGTTTCTCCTCTCCTCCCTTCCAAGTAAATCAAATAAGGTAAAATAAAATAAAATAAAGATCTCTCTCTCTTTCTCTCTAATTTTGTATATGCATTCTTTCTCTCCATTTTCATCCTATTTTAAGTAATTTTTTGGAGAATATAAAAAACAGGCATTAAAAGAACTTTGCTTTCTTAATTGGATTAATATATTCGATTTGAATTAGATTAGTTGGAATTTAACAAATGTTAAAGGTTCAAAAGAAAACAAAAGGCTAAACTTTTAGTTTATACAAATTAAGATTAAACTGAAAAGAATTATATTAATTAATAAGAATTAAAGATATATTTAAATACAAATATTGTTATACAGAAAATGTAAAATTTTAATATATACGGAGTTTGACTGTTTGAGTAATTTATAAGTAGAGCCATCATGATATATATTCAAAGCCCATGCCTAAATTGAGAAGTGCATTATATTTTTGACATAGCACTTTGACAAATGGTTGTCCTATTGTTAATTAATACCATATATATATATATATATATTAATTTCAATCTTGACGGTAATTAAGCTCTGACTTATAAACCCCAACAACTCTTCATAGACTTCTTGGTAAAATCTTTAAAAAGTAAAAGATCCTTTTTGTATCAAGGTTAAAGATATCGATTTATAAGGCATGCATAATTATGCATGACATGGTCAAATTACATATATCCAGCGACTTCTTTGAAGACTAACTAGTTAGGGACCACCTGATAAATGCAACATCAGAAATACTTTCTCAAGTGACAGCTATTGAGAGGTTTTTTCTTTGAAAGTGCTACTATTCTATTAGATTTTGAAAATGTTTATTTTTTTTCCTTTCAGATAATCATAAAGATTTTCATATTGTCATAAAAATTTTGTACAGGGTTTGCAATATCAGTAGTGTAAAAATCTTTTATGTATACAGATTCATCTTAACTCAAGATTACATCCATTTCTTGATATCTTATCTAGATTTTATAACTTTCAATACATTTTAATCAAAAAAGAGAATATGTACGGATGAGTATGTTAAAAAGTGTTTTAGTAGCACTCCTCATGATTAAAGTGCACTAGCTTTGAAATCTCTCCTGTATAGACTATGCCACTTCTCTGCAATTCATTTAGTTAGTCAAGTAAGTTGATGTAATCCATATGATTGTTTTAGTAGGTGTGATTTGCTCAATATGATGGTACAAATTAAATGAAATAGATGGCGCTTAAATTTCCTTGCAGTCACATTTTGCAGAGTGTTGGATGTTAGATTTATATCAACTGTGAAAAATAATATATGTGATATACCTCGCAAAATTCAAGTTTGTCTGAAAAATTATATTATAAATTGCGAAGTAGAGAAAGCTAGAAATTGGTGACATATTAGGTTGAAAAGAAACCTTTGGCAGATGAGTAATTCTTACATAGGCACACACTCAACAATTCAGCTTTAGGCACAACCAATTATATAATTAGTTAATTACACATGTAAAACAATTAAAACTGAAAATATAACAAGAAAAGTGATCAACCGATGACATGCTCACAATTGGTTTGGCTCTTGCGAGAAATCAGAGCTAATGTGGTTGTGTTAGCATATGAGAGGAGAATTAAATCAGAAGTCTACTTTATTGTTCTATAATGAGAATTTTTTCACTGGGTTCATTTGTGCCTCGTCTCATTTGTTCTTGTAATATTAACCATGATACGAATTATTCATCTCTTGAAGAGATAAAAAGTATGCTAATGAAAATAAGAAAAAGGCATTGGTTCCATCATCAATTTCTAAAATTTTAACATCCTCCGCTGGACTGCTACAGCCTAAGTGGACTAAACCACATTGTATTTGGTTGGGGCTATTCATGTCTGTTTAGCAAATTCAGATAGGATTCAAGGAGGTAAGGTTGGTATGGAACTACGAAACTTTATTAGGTGGCAGCAACCAGAAATGGGGGACATGTTGCATTGAACTGCAATGGTTCTGTTGTACAAAATGGTCTACATGCATTACTAGTGGCTTGGTTAGAGATGAAAACGGAGCTTCCTAGTTGGATTTGCAGTGAGTTAGGAGTTTGTTCAATCTTGGATGCTGAACATCAGGGAATTTATCATGGGTTTTTGGAATACAGCCTCAGCGTTAATTACTAATGGGTTTGCTCGAACTCTTGTCAATTGTTATGCACGAGTGTTGGTCCATTCATGAGATTCATAAAGAAAGTGGTCACATCTTCTGAATGCATGTCCTGAGAGAAACTAATCAAGTTTCTGTAGCACTAGTAAACCATGGTCTTAATTTGAATCGTTAGTCTATGATTTGTTTTTTTTTTTTTTTTTTTTTTTTTTTTTTTTTTT
>PYAF01004793.1:691372-722518 GCA_007407185.1 Glycine tomentella
TTTTTTTTTTTTTTTTTTTTTTTTTTTTTTTTTTTTTTTTTTTTTTTTACTTTCCTCTATAATGCCTTATTGGTATATGCTTCTTGTTCTTGTTTTCTAGTGTTCTTTTGTTTGAAGCTTAGCCACTTTTATTAAAATGAGAAAAAAAACATTGTATTAGATCAAGGTTTGGTTAAAAGAGCATGTGACATACTAAATTTATGGACAGCTAAGAGAGCAAAGTAGAAGACTTTAGTGAGACAAGCCAATATATCTGCACCAATTATAAAGCAAATAATTAGAAATTTAGAACCATGAGCACTTCGAGTTCGACTGAGTTAAGATTTAGAGCAGACTGACTCAGAAGTCAGAAACTATATCAGTATGAGAAAAAATTACCTCCGAATAGTGATTTCAACACCCGAAGGTCAATGCAATCATAAGACCATTTTAGCAGAGAACATAACACAACCTTCCATTTACTCAAATTAAATTTTGAATGACGTACAATCTCCTCCAAAATGGTGGTTTCAATCAATCAATACTTTGCTAGCAAAACTACAAATTTGGAAGCAGCTGAGCATAACCATTGATTACCATGAAACAATCCATGAAGGTGAAACTATAAACAAAAAATGAGTGGTGACAATAAATGGCGAAAACCACCACCTCCAATTCCAAATAACTCCACCGCACCCACTCGTGTATTCACCGGACATCGTTCCCATAGATGACGCCGATCCCGAGAAACTTCCATTGTTCACTAACAAACTGCATCACAAAATTGGGTCTTCAATTTTCACAACCCAAACTATTTTTTTTATTAATTTAAAAAAGAATCTGAAGTCAATTAATAATTTAATACCTACCTAGAAGGGAGCTTGCAATTACCAAAACCTGAAAAAAATAAAATATATATATAAAAAAAAGCAACATAGCAACAATAAAATTCGAGGGAATGAAGAAGAAAAAAGAAAAAGGGGTGGGTCTGGGTGAACTGACTGGGGTTGAAGGAGGTAATGGCGGCGTTGTTGCCGAAGTTGCAATTCTCTTCTGAGATAGCGTGTTTGCGGAAATAATCGTTGAAAGCGTACGACGCCGTATTCTGCACATTGGAAGGGTCGAAGCAGGGTCCTCCTCCCTGGATTGCTCCGCAATCGGCTCCTCCGGCGCCGCAGGCCCACTCCACTGCCGACTGCAGCGCCGTGTCCTCCGCGTTGTTCTTCGCCACACACCACACCTCCCTCCCCGGCGCGTCGCCACCGACAAACCCCCAAAGAAGAATAATAATTAAGAAGCGGCACAGAGCAAATCCTTCTCTCTTCGACATTGTATAACCAGTGAACTCAACTCAGTGAGCGAGTAACACCATGTTGTTGTTGGATTTGGATGTCACAAAATCAAAACGTCAAACGTTGCAACTTGCACCAGTGTCCGGTACTTCTGGACTTTTGTCCTTTCTTTTCAGTTCCTACCTTTTTTTTTTCTTTTCTATTACCTCTTTTATTTTAACTAGGGGAAGAGAGATAGTCTTTCTTTACATTTTTTAAATAATAAAAAAACTGAAATTAGATACAGTTAATATAAATTGGAAAAAAATTAAAATTTAAGAAATAATTTTAAAATAAATTATCAGGTAAAAATATATATTAAATAAAATAATTTTCGTTATTAATAGTTATACTACTTTTTTTTTCCAATAATTACAGTATTTACCAAATTTTGCACAAACACACCGGTTTTCAACTTGGAGAAGAAATATTTGAAGGTTATATGACAATCTTCGTAAACGGTAAACAGTTAAAGACTTCCATTTTGGTCGCAGTATCATCATTAGTTCATTACACTGTTATTTTTTTTATCCGTATGCTACTTCAACTCTTTACTTAAGCTGGGAAGATAGTTAATAATGTCTCCCAATCTGGAAACTTTTGTCGGTTGTACTGAAAATTAATCAAGAAATTTAGATTAATTATATTAAGAAGAATTAATCTAAAATTGGACTACATGATTGACCTTAAATCAATCTAGAACTTTCAAAAGTTACAAAGGACATTAACATTTTAAATCAGTTATACTAAAAATTGATTTTAAAAAATATTTTATGGATAGTTTATACTAATAATCAATTTAGAAAGTACTTCTAGATTAATTCTGTGTACAATACAACTATCTAAAAAGTTGCAGATGATGCCCACATTTTTTATTGGTTGATAAAATTTTTATTTATAATTTATGTTCTACAGCAATTATTAGTACATTTTGATCTATCAGGTGCTTTCTAATTTGATTGTATAGAAACTGATGTAGAATTTTTATCCAAATACTGTAAAGATGTCTCTCACGTACTACATGAGTCATAAGCTTTTTTGATACCTGTGTAAATTTCTTGTGTAAGAATATTTTGGGTTCCAATGAACTCTTAATTCCAAGATTAATATAAAAAGTGTTGTAAAAATTAGACCAATCAGAATCATCTAGTTCTTTTAGGGTGTATTGAGACACAAATGAAAGAAAGATGAGAATAAAAGAAAAAAAAATGATAAATGTGATAAAAGATATAATTATTTAAAATATTGTTATATAAATAATACAATTCTTTGATTTATGTTGTATATTGAGCGTGTTATTTTTAGAATTTAGATTTGGATTTAATTAATTTGATTAGTGAAAATTGTCTCTTATGTTATGCGATATCTCCCACACTTAATAAATAATAAAGAAAACTAATTAATTTTTTAAGAATATCTCTAATGAAAGTATTTACATCAGTTATTTAACTGTAAGTAAAGTTGCTTAAGTTTTTTTTTTTTTTTTCCGCTTGAGCATATGACATGTTATTTAGATAAACACAGTTACTTAACAATATTATACCATAAATAATATATTTTCAATCACTATAAAATCCATGAAATTAATTTAAACACTCACTTTAACAACTTAGTATTAGAGTGAATTTTTCTTTAAAATACTTAAATCTATATAGAATTATAAGATCCACAAAATTAATATAAACAATTATATTTTGTAGATATTCTAAGTTAGATAGGGATGGTTAATACAATCAACTCTATAAATAAGAGCTTTCACGGTATGTTTTTAATTTTTTTCAATTAATTCAATATGTCATCTCATGATGAGGATCAACATGCACTTTACCTCTCTTATGAGTTTGATCTCCACCCATTAAATCCATGGGTTCATAACAATCATTGCTCATTCATTATTTAGGCGCAAAGATACTTGAATGACGGTGGAAACATAATTAAATTACAAAAATGGTGACACTGTGTGTCAATCTACACCCCAGAGAATGAATAGAGAAAAGTGGAGACATCAGACAAGGGATATGATGTGTTAATTGGGTATATACACTCTTCGGGTGTACATGTATCATCATTCATTTAATTAACATTATCATACTTTTGCTGTGGATGATGGTGCTGGGGAACATGCTATGTAACTGGTAAGAGATAAATAATATTAATTTCAGAACAGGCAGAGGTATGGCAGCTACAGAAAGAAGAAGCCAATGCTGCATCTGACTTTTCATCATCGATTTTAAACATGTTGTAGAATTTATTGTTTGTGTCATTTTCTTGCTACTGTTAAAGAAACACGGGATCTCGCAGGGAACCACCATTCTTCAAAGTCGTGGAACATGTAAGCAATTCTGCTTTTCTGAATTTTCTTACATATATGAATTGGCAGAAAGAGAAGGGAACAATGGTTGATAGTCAATTGTTGTATTCAAAAAACAAATTAATTTGATATATTGCTAGCAGATAACTTAAGATATAGGGAATACAAGCAGAGCGAAAGCCTTTTGTGTCTTTCTGATCTATTGCAACTCAAGGTCACAATTCCAACTATAAGAATGGTTCCCCATAGTATCTTTAGTAACATTACAGTTGATCCATTCAACAGGTCCATCTTAAAACAACATAAAGTATCTTATCCAAACAAAAAACATAAAGTAAATATCAATTATAACACTAGAAATAGAAATAATTGTGCTGAAGTATAAGCAAGTATATATAAATTACATTAGGCATTTAATCTTAAGAGAGAAATAGAGATGTAATAGTATAAAACAAATGAAGAGTGGCTTCTCGGAAAGAGTGACAATGTTGTGCTAGTCTGTGATGTTTAACGAATAAAAAACTTCTTTCACTTAAGATTGTTGAGCTAGATTAGCATATGAACAGTTGTAGTCAAATTATTTCATGATTAAGTCAATTGCTTAGAAAATTAAGATCTTAAGATTGTGCTGGTAAAAATTTGGGGAACTTTTAGCAGTTCTTCAGTGATCATCAAGTATTTGAACACAGTAACGGACGATCCAACTATGTAAATCCATATTTCATCACGATCACAATTCTCTAGAACATGCCATATTTTGTGTCTACATGATCAAATTTGATTTGGGTAATTCTACAAATTTCCACCACGCAAAATTCTACAAATTTTGAAGTTTTGGTATACTTAGGAATTAAAGGAAAATCTAAGATAACTGATTACCACCTGGTATATAAAATTCTCAAATCCAAAGTGAACTACAAGCAATAAGAGATTGTAAATAGAAGATTATCAAGAATAGTTGTTGCATCAGAAAGAAAGCTCAAAACAGGTAGGAAGAGTCCACCAATAGTACTATCTACTATGTCCAATAATTTGAAGTAAAATCTCACTTCGAGCTGATAAGGACTTGGTTGCCAAGAACATTAACTAGCCATTTACTATAATGACAAAAACATTGCTGAGAACATTAGTGGCACATGGAAAAAAATTAAATCCAAACGTTTTTGTGCAGGTATTCGATGAAATTTGCTGACTCAAGTAAATAAAGGATGGTTTACAACGATTTTGGACTCCATCAGAAATCATCAAAAAGGGTGCCTGACCGCTGATAGGTCGATCGTAATTAGACTTATTGTTTTTCTTTTTTTTTTTTTTACAAAGACTTGCATTTTTAATATGAGCAATAAAATGAAAAGTTAAAAAGACCGAAAACTTGCGTTCCGTGTTTTTTTTTTTTTTTTTTTTGGTTTGGCTAGCTTTGCCAGTTTTTAGAATGCTTGAAAGTTGAAAGTTTTTGTGTTTTGCCCCCTTAATATATATTCATGTCCGAGAATCCTCATTATTTTTGCGCGAGGAGGAAGGCTAAATGATGATGTATTATGATAGAATTATCATGTATTGATTCAAAGTTTATTAAAAATATATTATAATAAAATGTGATTTTTTATTTTATTTTATAAAATGTGTATTTTAAAAATGTATTAAGATTAAAAACATGTGTTCTGAAAAAGACGCTGACATGATAATTTAAATTTTCTTATAAGTTATAACAAGCACTAGCTTTCTCAAGTAGCATATTTACCAGTAGCATTTTCACCAATTTGGGCTACTGAAGGAAACTGATAAGCAGGGTTTACCATTTCTTTTCATCAGTTCATATCGAAGTTCAGGGCTGCAGGTTTTCTACTGAAGTAAAACAGGGTGCCATAAACTAAGGGTAGCTGTTACCTAGAATTATGTGAGTATCAAATTACAAATCATGAAATTTATTATATGTTTAATTTTCGTCTTTACTTGCATAACTATTCCTCTATCCAACCTCTATAATTATTGCTCATTCTGTGTGGAGGTCGGAAATTCTGCTGTTTTCACATGCCAAAATTTGAGCCTATATTTCCCGACAATGTCTCATTGTTTCCACCGACAACATGATACGACATGGATACGACTAGGACAATTCACCAGCTGGGATATGTTACATATGATCAATGATTGGTACGCTAGTCAATTTAATTTGGTATGATTTAAACTCTCACAAAAGTTTAGTTCGTGGATTGTGTAACTACTTATTATTACAATTTCTATGTTGCACTGGTTGCGATTGAAGAAAAATGTCATGGTTTAGCCCAAATTTTGCTGCATCGGTCCCCTGAGTAAACCGTCCACTTTCTGTAATTTTTTAACTCACTTTAATACAATGATTGGCAGTTCAGTGTTTGATATTTCTGGTGGGATTCTACGTCTTGAACTTGCAGACAACAAGGGTGATATCATCCATGCATAGACCAAGTCATTTCCTTGGCGAGCCAGAGAGCATAATCATGAAAGTAAAAAGTGGTCTGGGGAGTTCAACCGATCTCTCTTAATAGTTTCTCCATTCTTTTGCTTTATTTGAAGAGTTTAATGATTGTGAAGTGTTAGTGTCAATATTTTTTACCGTGTGAATCAATAAAAAATTATTGTTATAATTTTATAATAATTATTATGAAAATTAATAAATATATTATATGTAATAGTTTGTATTTGAATAATAGTATAAAATAATTTTTATCTTATTAATACTTTATAACTTATTTTTTTAGTGAAAAATTTATATGACTTTTAAGGTATTTATTGTAAAAGTCAAAAAATTCTTTACATAATAATTTATAACAAAATAACAGTGTAAAAACTATTTTAAAATGTGAGTCTATTTTCAATTGAAATATGTTAACTATGTTCACAAATAAATAAAATTAGTGAGACATTACACAGGATGGTTTAACTCATGAAAGCTACATGCATAAGCAACTAAGGCCTAACAGTGTTGATTAAAAAAAACACTAAGGCCTAACATTGCCTCCGTTGGTTGCACCAATTAATGGTGAACAAAAACACCATGACTTTTTTTCTTTTTGCTCTTCTACTTGTCCTCTTGAACCATTTGTCATTTGGCCATGTTATGTTCTTCCCGTTACTCCTCTTCTCATTATCTCTTGATGGAGCTGTCGTCATACATCTTGTAACAGATTAATTAAATTATATACAAATTTATAGCTTGATCAGATACCCGTCAAACTCACAAACCTGGACCACCCTTTAGTTGGCCACCACACCATATAATTGTAAAACCATTCCTATCCTAAAAACTGTGATAGTGTGGATGGTTTTACCATTTTCAGGACAACACTGATAGTTGGAGGATTGGGGTTCGTGAGTAAAATTGACCATTCAACCTTTTTACTGCTGGATATAGTTACTTGACTGCATATGATATGGCCATCTCTCTTGTTCCACATGCAAAGGGGACCAAATGTTTTAGGATTATGGCAAGCATCATCATTTACAATGACTACTGTGGCAAATTGCACAGATATATGTCCCTCAGTTTAGAGATATCACATCTCTAGCTTTAGAAAATATCTCTTTGGTTTTTCAGTTTTCAACTGCAGGTCTAGGACTAGAAGGGGATATGGGGTAATGTAAAATAACAAAGTAATGTCAATTTCAAAATTGGATTAGAGTGGAGTCTCAAAAAGATCTCAAATCAAAATTAACATGTTAGACTTAATTACTAGTTACTTTGTTGTTATTATCTTTCTAAAATATAAATTTAACGATAACTTAAGAGTATAAAAGACATTTAATTCTATGTTTAAAAATTGATTATTGTTGCTTATAATTAAAATATAAAAAATATTATTTGTTGTTTATATAGAGGATAAGAAGTGATATTAAGCAATTTTGAGCAAATCTCACGATGGCAAGGCTGTAAAGAATTTGAGAATACTCTTCTCACCTTCCACAAGTCAACTTGAGAATATTACTTATTACATAGTTCATAATCATTCTTACATTCACAGTTAATCTCAACATTACATATAATTTGAATTTTTCAATTCAATTTTAAAAAAGAGTTAGTAATCCTCAATTATGCAACAACACATATATAGAATATATTGACATCATAATTCATAATAGTCCAAAATTTTGTAATAATTTCTGCTACAAGTAGCGTCGATCATATATATTGTAGTTGTGTATATGATGAGTTGTGGCATGCATATTCTTTTGTCTTGTGCCTGTGCTTGCGGTTGTGGCACTTCAGTACGATCCTTTGCTAGAATAGTAAGCAAGATGCTAGAATAGTAATGATGAGATAAGCAATGAACCGTACTGTAGAGCTCAAAGAACAACAGTAGTTAAGCATGTTCACAGCTATACCTAACTGTACCGAAGATTCTAGAACGTTTTAAACATAATAGCTATGGTATGGTTTAATTTAAAAGTTAGAACATGGACTTAAATTCACTGGAGTGGACCATCTGTAAATCTCATGCCAGCAAAAAGGTCATACTCATGCCAGTGTAAATATCATAACTGCCACTCACAACTATACATACAAGACAAAAAGAAAATAGTCTATGTCAATTCCTTATAAATATATATTAAATCTACTTCTAGGAAAGACACTGTCTACATTTACATTTGGACTCCACATCAAGTCCCGTATATGGATGTGGTTGCTTTCCCATTATTGGAAGAAAATATCTTGTTTCAAGACTCATATTGATGGATTCGCTTAGAATAGCCTCAACTAATTAATTATACAAACACAGTTTCTCATAATTTGTTGCTAAATTGTTTTTTCTTCCTTACTGTTTCCTTAAATTCCACTGGACTACTTTGGAAAATTATTAAAGGTAATTCTTGACATCTGGATTTAGCATGGACTATCTTAAAGAGGAAATATTTATTTCCCATATTAAAGAAGCCATATTTCTTCAGTATTCTTCGGCAGTAAATTTACCAAAAGAGCCAATTTGGATTCTTTCTTGATAAAAAAAGTGTGGTAGATTTTTACTAATATTTAAGAAAACGAAGCATGCATGAGATCGAGTAGTACAATTTGGATCTCCTTATGCTACGTCCACATCAGTTTATCTTCAATTATTACTATAAAAAAGATAACCCTTTGCCATGGTTTCTTTATTCTTTTACCCTCACATGTATCTTTTTTTTCTAAAGAAAAATCCGTATTAAGCCTTACAAGTAGAGAAAAAGAGGTAATAAGAGAATGAGAAAATTAAAGGATAAAATACATTGTGAGATATCATATATTACATGCACTCTTTCCAATGTAATTTTATTCACAATCTTCGTACCCTTTTTGTCATCATAGGAAGGTATGATGTCATTGAGTCCATAACACAAAAAATTTTATAACAGTTAAAACAACATTATATACAGGGTAAATTGAGTCAACTGACTATTTACATTTTGGCTTTTTTTCAATTAATTATGTCAAATAAAAGTGATTACATAATACATAGTATAGTATATAGTACAGCCAAACCATAAAACCCATCAGGACTTCACTGACACACCTTCCTTTCATATGCATCTATCCGAAGTCCCTACACAAGCCAACTCCACTTATGTTGTTTTCCAATATATATATATATATATATATATATATATATATATATATATATATATAATACACACACACGCATTGAAAAACATGAAGCAAAATAGAAAAGAATCAAAGACAACAACAAATAAAGAAGTGAAAGAATCATTCATCAACACCAATAACATATATTACTACCTTCACTCACTGACTCCTATTTAACTATTCATGAAGTTAAAGCAGACAGACACAACTGTTTCTTCCAACTTCTCTTTTGATGCCACTGCTGCACATGTGGATCCCCCTCCATTCTAATCATGCAAGCTTTGAGTGTGGTCCCCTTCATTTTTAAAGTAAACAACACATCACGTGCCTGCGCAGTTTCATAGCAGAAGCCAATGGCCTCACCACGCACAACGTGACTCTCTCCTCAGTGAATATTTTTTTTCCTTCATCAATTGACATATAAAAATTCTCATCACCCAACAGTACGTACGTGACACCATTCAATACATTACCAAGCGCAAAACAAAATTTAATCTCCTTCCATCAGTTTCTCCCTTCTCTAGTCCAAAATTCTGCAACTTCTTTTTATAAAAGTATATATAAAGAATCAGTGTCATGTAAATTAGCTGATAAATATAGCTACTTCTACTTGATATATCATGTTATAGTGTGATGAATTAATCTTCAAGCGTTGAGAAGTGCTGCTTCCTTTTCTGTTTGAGCATCACATATAGGCTTTGGTGATGGTAATGGTGATCCTGCAGCATTTTCCATCTTCTTGAGGCTTTGTTGGTGATAAACTTGCCTTAGTCTCTCTATCTCCCTCTTCAGTGCCTCTTGATGAGCTGCATGTATATGATTTTGATTAATAATTATTGGAAGATTAATTCGTTAAACAATTTTAACTACTTTGGAACATGGCACATGATGATCAGACACAGACTTAAATACGCGTGCATGCAAAAGCTTTCACTAAAATCAACATAACTGCACTGCACTTTCATAATTGGTCTGTTTCTTCCTACTAAATTAATGAAAGAATTACTATAGTATTCTACTTTCGCGAGAAAAAGGCCAAGAACAGTGCAAATTAATTAGTACTATTACTCTTTGTTCCACATTGGTCAATCTTTTGATTTATTAATCCTTCGGGAAAAATATATTAATATAACCAACTTCAATTCGAGGAGATGTTAAGTACATTACCTTCATTTATATTTTGTCATGGTCTCGATTAGAAAACCACATAGTATCAATTTTAAAGTATAGATTTTATTTTACTTATCCTGGTAAATACACTAAATCATGATTTCTATCTCGCTGGATTTTCTACATAGCATACGGAGATGCATTCAAGTTGATCGATAATGATTTAATATTGGTCCCTAAAAAATTATCTTTCTTTCTGTTCACAAATCATAAGATTTAGATTTTGGAGATCAAAATCTCAAATTCATAGCAATATTATAAATTTTTAGGAAACCGAAACAGTAGTTTACTAATGATAATTCTAAAAGAAAGTTAAACTTCTCGATCACTAAAAGAATCTAATCTATGTTTAGAAGCCATAAAATATATATATAAAAAAACCACATGGGCATCAACTATAAAGACAAGTAGAAAAGCCACGAGGTTAGGTTCACTTGGCAAAGTGAGCTTATAGTGGATATGTCACCTTCCCTTACTCTAGGAGGGATTTATATTTCACTTAAATGGAAAAAAAAAAAAATTGACGGTAATGAGTAATGACAATTAATCTCAACCAATAAAGGCATTGGATCAGACAAGTAGGATGGATTCTAAGGGCCATAAAGTACTAATAATTGCATCCATCAACCACATCTTAACAGGACTATTAATTCTTAAAAAAAACAGAATTATTAATTAAAGTATATCCGAAATGCTCCACCAAAAAATTAAGAATAAGATAATAGAGGTTTAATTTAATAACGTTTTAATTAGCCAAGTAATAATTGAAGAAATTTACCATCTTTAAAGATCTTGTCTTGAGCAAGGGCAGCGATTCTTTGCTTGAGAGCACTGTTGTCGACATTTAGAAGCAATCGTTGATGATCTAAAAATGCAACTCTTGGAGACAGCACTGAAACTTCGGCCTTCATTGGTCAACGGATTAGGAAATAGGTCAATATATTATTTTGAGTAATGCTATTTTAACCAGACAAATCTTTAATATACTTAATATAAAACAACAAAAGAAAAATATTAAATAAAATACGTTATATACTAATAGATAAAAATGAAGAAAAGAGTGAACTGTGAAAAAATCTTACAAAATTTTTGAAGAAAAATATTATGCCACATAAAAATTTACTTAAAAATAGATTTATTATAGTCACATCACGTTACGTCCCAAACCTGTAGTGAAGTTACACTTCTCTCAAGCTCTGATATGTATTGCAGCTTCCTCACTCGCGATCTTTGTGCAGATTGTCTATTAGCCAAGATTCTGATGCGAAAAGACAATTAGAGACAGAACTCAAAGAAAACAAAAATCCTAACTCAGCATTTTAGTATGGTTCATTTTCTGTTACAGAAAAGATAAATACGAAAGGTATTATGAAACATTGTACATGAAAGAAAACAACAGAAAAAAAAAACACCATAATAATTTTGAAGAACCAGTTCTCAATTATAAGAATGATTCATAAACACAAATTAATCATTATAATAGAATAGCAACACCAATTATTCACAAAAAAAATAAAATAGAATAGCAACATCAAGCCTATATTAAATTAAAAAAATACATTTAATTAAGCAAGAAGAAACACATTATTTTATCCAATTTTGTGTAATGGTTGCAAACTTTACCAGGAAAAAGCATATTGATATTAGACATAAATACTCATATAAGAAAAAATATGATAAATTTTTTATGTAAGCTAAAATTAACTCTTGCATAAGTTAAAAATCAGCGTTTGAAAAACCTAACACGAAAAAATTTCTAAAAATTAGCTTATGGAAGAAACTTTTTTTTTTTCAAGTGTTTCTGAAGAAGCTAATTATCTAAAACAGGACTTACGTATGGATAAACGTTTGATGACTACTAAACGTACCTTTTGACTCTCTTGGGGTCAGTAATTCTCTCGTTGGAAGAACAAGTATTGGTATCATTTGGAAGCTGCATAATTTCCTGTTTGCATTGGCTTTCAACCTCATCTGCTTCATTCTTCAATTGGTGGTGGTGGTGCTCCTCCTTCTTCTCCTTCTCATCATTGAAGAAGTTCTGATCAGAAGGGCTTGAAGGGTTGGAGGAGGACAAGATTGTTGGTGGAGGCAAGGGGACCCCAGAGAGCACTACTTCATCCGTGAACATGGACATGAACTGTTCATCATCAAACTTGTCAAACTCGTTCTCATTGTTGTTGTTATTCTCTCCACACTTCATTGGTGAATCCAGGTAGGTGATGGAATCGCTCACCGACCTCCGGTGAGCGCCGCGGCGGGCCGAGGAGAAGTCAAGAAACTCATCCACCCAAGAAGGGTTCTGGTTGTGCTGATAATTGTTGTTGCTGCCGGATTTAAGAGGTGGCAATTGCATCTTCTGGTGGTGTGAAGAGAAATCTGGCCAACTTGGTGACATGTTTGGGATCTTTGGAGGTAATTGCGCCATTTGAATTCAAAGTTCAAACACGCCAAATCAGTAACTGTTGTTGCAAAATGCAAATTAACCTCAGATGATGTTAATGTTGTTGTTGTTGTAGTAGTACATTAACATGTCCCTAGCTAACAAATGCTATATATATGTATATATATGCACACATTATTGTATGTATAAATATATTGCATAAGGCATGAAGCACAACAAGGATGTGTCAATGAGAGAGAAGAAGAAATGAAAATAAATGAGCCTCTAGGCTCTAACACAACCCTTTTATAAATATATATGTATGTTCCCAGCAACCACAGGGGAATGTTGTTAGAGGTAAGAAAGCCACACGAACATAAAACAACATAATCATGAACTTTTTTGATTTCTTCTCTCTCTCTCTCTCTCTCTCTCTCTCTCTCTCTCTCTCTCTCTCTCTCTCTCTCTCTCTCTCTCTTAAACAAAGTTGTTTAAAAATTTTAATTGTTGTAGTAGTATTTTGTTTCGGGGTTTAAATCCCCAAATTAAATATAAAAAATCTCTGGGGTATCTGCATCTATGTGTTTGTGAAGTGGGGTCACATGGGGATGGGGAGGGATTAGACAGCTATGAACAGCTATGAAGAGGGGTTGGGTTTCAACGGTGTTACTGGAAAGTCGCCATTGGATTAATAAGTAGTGGGAATCAGCCACCACGTGCCCTGGTGACCTTCTTTTTAGTGGGATGCCCTTATAATAATGTAGTTTCTTTCATACAAATTTGGTCATTATTTCATTTTAGAACATTCTCTCTTCTCTTCCCACTTTATTAGCCCACCCTAATTTTAACCCTTCCATCATGATGACATGCAATTAGCATGTCTATTTCCATCATTATGGAAAGGAAAAAAGAGTCCAACAATGCTCAAACATATGTAGTTGACCAATTTAGGTGAATTTGAAGTGGTTGGAAAAATTATATCAAATTAGACTTTTGAAAATTTTGCATGCCCGTAGAGAATGGAAGGTTTAAAAGGGAAAAAAGAAAAAATGACATATAGTGGTATAGTACCAAAATTAAGAGATGTAACGGAATTAGGTAATTGATCGATTTGATTCGAATGAATCGTGCCCACGTCCTTGATAATTTTTTAAAGATTTTGTCTACGACAAAAGGTAAGACAACCCGACTAGAGGGGGTTAGTGATAGGTTAAAAACCAAATGGGTCGTGATCTTTATCTGGGAGAGAGGAGAACAAAGGCCATGTGCATGAGATTATTTATAATGGTGTAGTTGTTATGCATGGGGTGCGACGTGTCTCATTAATCATTTCATTAAAAGCTAGCTACTATACATAACAGTAATTAAGATAAGCAGAATTGTTATTGGACGTGGGATTTGGGGCATGAGCTGTGAAAGAGAAGAAAAAGAGAGGCCTCTTGTGAAGGATCATGTTATGCCCCCATGTGAATTAATTGTTTGCACGCACTATGCTTTCTTTGCTTTGTCCCCAAACCATTCCCACATGTAGGGTATATGCCTAATGCCTCTCTCTCTCTCTCTCTCTCTCTCTCTCTCTCTCTAAAGATGTACGTATCCGCGTGTCTATGTGTTTCTAGGTACCTTCTTTATTATTTCATCATCTTATCTTAACTGGAATTAATTTAGTTTTTTAAGAAGAAAAGTATTTGACAAAGCTCAGTCATGATTAGTACCATCATATATAATGGACGGACTTTATATTAATTAATGACATCTGTATATCAGTTCCTAGGTCTTCCCTTCCCCTCCTACTCCTTTAACTATTCTCATCCTCTAGTATTTTTCTTATGTTGGTACTCCCGTCCTACAAATTAAAACTATTGAAATACGTACAATATGCTTACTATACCTACAAGTTATAACAGACTTCACACATATATTCTTGCCCTTAACAAGCTTGTATAGCATTGCAATGATCAAGCTAAATGATAATCATATAAAAAAGAATTCATATACACTATAAAAAATATCGTACACTAAACATTTTGGTACAAAATTAGTTTATGTAGTATAATTTAGTTTGAAAATTCACAGTAAAATCACTATAACTTATAAAACTCTCAAAACATAATGCAGAAGAAAAGAATCTCAAAATATATTGTGCAGATTTTAAACAAAAGATTAACAAAATAACTAAACTTATTTAATTTTTAACATAGATAGAGAGGGACTTCATCGATCGGGTTTAAAAAAACATAAAAGTTAAAGTCGCACATGATTTAATATAAAAGAACCAAAATTATAATTAAGCACGTGTATTTATTTTAACGTCAAGTACATTGAGTGAGAAATTCCAAAAAAAAAATGTTCGGGACGACTGAATATAACCCCCTGTTAAGTTAGACAAATTTTTGTCTCCCTTATTTTATATTTTAAAAAATTCACAAAATTTCAATGAGTGAATAAATCATTCATATTCCTGTTATGACGATCCATTGCAGATTGTGTTAGCTTCATTATGTACCATGCATTGGAAGATACAAGGAGTAGCAGAAAAACAATCCGGACTAATATCGAAGAGAGGAATCCCAACTAATGCAGAAGAAAAAAATCTCAAAACATATTATGCCTTTTCCTTCGTGAAATACCGATAAGGCATCATCCGTACGCTAATTATTTAATTTGTTGTCCATTATTCATTGATGGCTTCAACAACTTGGAGAGTTGGCATGTTTATGGTGCTTAAATGTTGGTTCTAAGAACCCACAATGAGGTTTTAAAAAGTAAAAAGAATGTGTAAAGTTAGAAACTAAAGTGTTTCTAATTTAACATAAAGTGTCTCATAAATTTGAACTATTCTAAATAAAAGATTTTTTATTTTTTTACAAACCACATATCCTTTTAGAGAAAACAATCTTATTTAAATTAACATCACTGTAACTTATAAAACTCTGTCCGATCAATTATTTAACACAATAACATACACGAGACTTAAATTTTATCCTATTATTTAAGTTAAAATAATTTTATACCAATTAATTCATACATTTAATGATAAAGAAATATATTATTATTTTATCATGTTTAATATCTCATTTGGCAATTGATCCTTAATTAGTATATAATAAGGTTTCCTTAATTTATTTTTCTTTTCTTTTCCTTCTTTTCTTCCAGATTTGGTAACACATTTGAAGTTAAAGCAGTCAAGCCCTTTCTACTGCTATACTAGTGTACTCCTATATCAATGCATTATTCACTATTAATTAATCACTTAATGGGTAAGCATGACGAGCTGGCAAGTTGAGAAGTCTGTGTTACCACTTATGGATGTGCGCATCCAGAGTTCTCAAGTCAAGACATTTGCAATTCTTGGAGGAAAGACATTGAAACTTTCAGGGAAACATGGCTGGATGGTTTTTTCTGGAATCTTACCCGCTTGACACCCCACACCCTTAAACTCATTCAAGATTGTCTTTGAATTAATGTTAAGGGATGAAACCAAATGGAATGATGTTAAATTTCGTTGTCTGAAATATATGATTACATGAATGAATAACGATAGATTGCATTTCATTTAATACCTATTTTATAGCTCTAATTTGAGGATTGATATGAAATCAATCTCTTCTTCTGCTCTATTATAAATATTAAATACAAATAATATGGATAGTTTATCCTATTTGACTTTATTTTATTCCATATCATTCAGTTTTATATCACTATCACTGTCAGACATAAATACATAAAATGAAATAGAATCAGATTACCAATTACGTTATCATTGCTCGAACACTTAATTTTCATTATTTGGAAGATGAACAAAATGATAGAGGGGTTAGTTTATAATAAATTAGTTTCACTCCACAATCCCAAATTAGGAAAGAAAAAATAAAGGTATTGGATGAAATGAGATAATAATTATTAAAAAAAAAAAAAATAGACTCCATTCCATTGCATCATATTTTAAAATTCAAACAAGTTAATGTATTTCATTTTATTCGGTTCCCTTCAATTCATTCCTCTATAGCAGTGGCTCTGCTTATCTGAGATTTAGCAATAAATACAGAATAAAGGCTGTCAGATATATCCCCTGTGCAAAATTCCTTAGCTTCTGCATGATATTCTCGTGTTGAGACAGTATCTTAAGCTGGACATGATTCCCTGGATCTTCAATAATCTTTAAATTCAAATATTATAAAGCACTAACAATCAGCGTGGACCTATAATAAAAAATTTCCTAGTCTTCCATTAAATTGGAATTCATTCGAAATAATGCACTACAACTGTAAGTCTAGACAAAACAACAAACTGTTCATACCATTTGAGACAGCTTAAATTGAGGAAATTGCTTATCAAACATCCAAATGTGACAGAATTCAGTAGTTTTGGGCAGCTAAACCTTAAGCAAGTTCAAGACCTGCACGTCTGCATTGTGGGTCGTGCAGAGAAAATGAAACATAGAATTCATGCCTTGCTAAAACTCACAAACATGAAATACATGGATGCAATATAAACATTGTGCAGAAACGCCTCTAAAATAGTAATGAACATGCATTTCAATGCATAAACAAAACAAACATAACATTAAGAATAAACACTTGATCCTTTCAAAAAAACAAAGAATAAACACTTGTTTATAATAAATATCAATGCATGTTGTCATTCTCTGCTGCACTAAGAACTAGCCATGAAGAAAACAATAACATTAAGTGTTGCTATCATCAATCTTCTTGTCTTGTGCAATCTATGGATAACTGCAAGTGCATGTCCTGAAAATTCATCTGATTCAGAAATAATGAGGAAGAGGTATGGAAGTTGGCTAAAAAAATATGGACGAAAATACAGGAACAAAGATCAATGGGAAGTCCGTTTTGAAATTTACCGAGTAAATGTTCATTTTATAGAGGTCTACAACTCTCAAAACTATTCTTACAAGCTCACAGACAACAATTTTGCAGATCTTACAAATGTAGAGTTTAGACGTATGTATCTGGGTTATCCACCTATATCGCATTTGCAGACAGGATTCATGTACCAAAAACATGGGGATCTACCAAAAAGCATAGATTGGAGGAGAAGAGGTTGCAGTTATCAAGTATCAAGGCCATGGTGGTAAAGTTTCTTAAAATAAATAATTACACATATTACACACATGCCTGTGGTTAGTCACACTTGCACAGCAATTCCAGGTGAATTTTGCCTATATTGATTAACCTCAGTAATATTTACAGGGATATTGTATTCTTGAGATTTCATACATCTTAAGGAATTTCCTTACAAAGGAACGTATTGAAAGTCTTTTGATATTTATCTAATGCTTAGTTAGCTAAAGATCATGCTTTAACATTTCCAAATTATGTCTGGAGTTGTCAACATTATGGCACCAAACTTTTGATGCAGGAAGTTGTTGGGCATTCTCTGCAGTGGAAGGCATCAAAAAAATAAAAACAGGAAAGCTGGTTTCTCTTTCAGAACAGCAACTGATAGACTGGGGTGAATCTGGCTACATTAGCATGAAGCGTGATACTAAGGATAAAGATGGTACTTGTGGCATTGCTATGGAGGCTGGCTACCCTATCAAGCATTAGGCAGTATACTAGGCTAAGTGACATACTGCGGTTGTAGAATCAAATATGTCAGCTCAAGAACACAGCAACTATTGTATTCAATTTAAATAACATGCAGGTAGACTAGGAAATTTTGTATGGTTCATAAACTAGGGACATGGGGAGGAAAAAAAAGTTAGCAGTTAGCACCACAATCATATCAAAACAGTAAGAAAATATACAAGTGAAGTTAATAATTCACAAATGCCATTCAGTTCCTTTCTCATCCTCTTGTCCCACTGCCCTTTGTGTAGAAAACCCCTAGTGGTCCCCAAGATCCACCTTAGTAGTGAACCCACCACAAAACCAGTAAACGCAACAAAGGACCAGCAAATGAAAGTAACGTTAAGCCATATTGAAGTCATTAATTGATCATTCTGCAAAAACAAACAAAAAAGAAACTGGAACACTGCAGCACAAATTACATGATTTCACCCAGGAATTTATAACCAGGTGCATTTAATATACTTGCATTTTTTGAGTAATTAATATACATTTAGTTACTTCCTGTGATAAAAATACTGTTTTATTGCCTAATTCTGTTGAATGGGGTACAAAATAACTAACAAATTTAAAGTTAGGCTAAGTGGGAACATTAATTCCACAATTCAAATGAAACCAAGTTCCATTAAATATACTCACCCTTTTCCATGCTTTGACGTTATAAATTACACCCAAATGTTTTGCAAATCCGACATCCTTGTGCTTCATTACTCTGCCTCAAAGCATGAGATAATCTTCCAGTAATGTCATTGAGAAAAGAACACAGACACCATAATGCAAAAGTCACAGGTCTTAGCAATACGTAGTCACTTGCTTGATCGGCATTAAGCATTATACTTGGCCCACTATAAATAATTTAACAGGTAAGATTTAAGAGCTGCAAATCTTTGTCTCACAGCACAAGCTAAGTTTCACTCATCGATACTGGCCAAGCCTTCAATAAATTTCTGCCTGACCCTGATATATGGTATAAAACCTCTTTCTGTCATCACTGTTTCAGCCTTTGCAGCCAAAACGTACTCACGTTTCTCCAAGCACCCTTCAATCACTAACTCATAACTCTCAAATCCAACAGAGTTACCATCTTTCTCCAGGAATTCAATCATCTCAACAGCCTTCCATATTTCCCTGTTTGCCCGTAATGCTGCAAACAATTTCCCCAGTGTTCCCTGTCCTGGGGTTAAACCATATTGGACCACCATTTGCTTCATCAAATCCTGTGCTTTTAGCAGTCTTTCTTACTCTGCTCATTGCACCAATTACAGTGACATAACTACTCGAATCTGGAATACATCCTGGCCCAGCCATGCCTCTCAGGACTTTAACTGCCTCCCCTAGTTGGTCAACAGCACATAGAGATGATAGTAGAATATTCGCTACAGAATGAGACAGACAACGCTGGTCCAACCAAGCAGATGAGAGGAGAACATGGGTCTGAGGAACTAGAAGGCAACCAGAATATAGTCTGCTTGTAGGGGACAGCTAGTGCAAGGGGGAAGGGATGGGAGCTTTGAAGGGTGTAAGAAAGAAGATAGGAATAAGCTAGCTGGGGCTTGGAGCATGATCTGATAGGTATAAAAGATTGCAACATTTCATCAACAATTTGCACTCTTAAGTTCTGAGGAATTGAAGAGAAAAAAAGAAAAAGGATTTGAATTTTGGCAGGATTCCTAGGAAATGAGAAGCTCTGGAATTTTAACATAGTTTTTAGCTTCTAGCTCTGCTTTAACAGCCTGCTCAAGATTTTGCAATGAAGAAACTGAACGTTTGACAAGTGTATCAATTTGTGAAAGTAACATTAAAACGGTAAGACCGAGTGTCGAGTCCACAAGAACTTTGGTTGTACTCGGAGTTTGTATATATCTTATCTTAAGCGAATAAATGACTAAACTATATATTTTTCAAAGTGGTAATGCAGAAATATAAAGTTCAACCATAATAAAGGATAACTAGGTAGAGCACATGCAAGAGACAGAAAAACAAACACTTTGAGGTGTAAATTGTCGTTTGGTGCGGATTTTCGTGGACGTGTTGGGTGTTTGATCTACCGAAACTACTCTTGACCCAATGTTAGAGATTTTTCACCATTTAACGTTATTTCGACTATTACCTTCATCCGCTAAACTACCCTAACCATGATTCCTCATATGAAAGAGCCTAAACAACCTAATTTCCCTCCTAATCATTAAGAGCTACATCAAATAATTTGCTTTAAGAATAAAAATGCATAATTAAGGCTAAATAACACCATTCTATCCCTAGATATGGAGTACCTAGAAGCTCCTTCAAGCTTTTAGGATGCAAACATTTTCCAATAATTAAAACCCTATAACATAGATGTGAATGGGTGATCAAACCATAAACAAGACAATAAACTCATAAAAGAAGCAATAATATTGAAATAGCATTAAATGGATAGTAAATACCATTACATCAAGATTATTTGGTTGTCAAGCCCCCAACAATGGGTAATTTAGCCTCTCGTAGTCATGAGAGGCTAAAAAATACAAGATGAAGCAAGGGAAATGGAAGAAAATGAAAGAAGAAGGATTCCAAATGAGTGGGTTTCTCCTTTCTCCTTGTTCCCTACTATCTGTATCTCCTATGCAGAGTGTTTTCCCCTGTTTTATCTTCAAAACGCTGCACAATTATGTTTTTCGAAAATAATTGTGCGTTAAGTCTGCATGTGCGCGCTGAACACAGTGCAAAGTCTAGCTGGTTTAAGTAACCACGCGCTTAGCGCTCATGCACGATACAGTTGGCCTCCAATTTGGCTCCTCGCTGAGCAGGCACTAACACGCTGAGCGCGCAACTCTAATTCTTCAACACCTTCCAGACCTTCTGCTGTGTCAAACTCTACAAAAAATAGAAATAAAACACTGTAAGTTTACTAACTTTAGCATGCTCTGGATAAAAACTCAAAAGAAATTAAATTCTTATCTTTTTAGATCAAAAGAAGCATTAAAAGGGAAGAAATTAGATAATTATTATATGATTTAAATATACAAATTAAGTATGCATAGCAATTATCAAAGACATCAATTGAGAATAGGGCAGAAATGAAGAAGAAATCTATGGTGCATCATTGCTCCCATCACCATTCTTGATCAGCTAAGATAGTACTGGAGCACCTTGACACAAGAGAAATGAAACCTGTGGACATTTGCCAGAAAAATACTAGATCAATAGGGGCAAAAGGGTATGAGTATTTATATTTCACAAAGAGAATAAAAAGAATGTAAGGATGTGGCCAAGCATTGATAAAATATCAATATAATTTTTTTGTATGTTCTACAAGGAGGCACCTTTACATGGGGCAATATGAAACAAGGTATCACTAGAAACTACCAAATGGACATTACCATTGTTTAAAGAGGAAAATGAAATGATTAAATCACACAAATGTGGCACGTCATCACCAAAAGCCAGGACATCTGCATATCAATGTATAGAATCCATATTGAAATTAACAATAATAAACATACAATGCAATGAAATGATTAACAATAATCATATAACTAGGGTCTAGGTTCACACATTATGGTGCAAATAAAGAAAAAATATATATGACTAGAATCAACATAGCTCTCCTAGGAATATGCACTTGAAATGAATTAGGCAATTAGCCAAATGTAACTACATCAAACAGCAATCAATCACGTATTCAGGAGTGTTGTCAGATTGGATCAGGTTGGATCCATGCAAGTATAACAACCTAAGAAGTTGTAAAGGGTATGTACAAAGAGGCATGCGTAAGGGTATCACTGCACACGTATGAAATAATAAAAGCACCTATCATGATTGTAGGCCCAATTGGAGGGACTAAATGGTGATTAATAGACTTCCACTTAGCAACTATCAGAATTCAGAAGCATGTTTATTACTTTATTTCTGCTCAAGGTCTCCCTTTGTCTCACCAGCATGACATAGAAACCGAATGGAAGAATTTAACATAATCAGAATATTGTTAGATGAGGTGAAGAGACTCCCATTAGAAGCTGAAACATGTAATGACTGGAAGAACTAAACCTCTCAGCCTAGTTTCTCCTACCAAACTGAACCGTACTAAGGCAATAAAACTATGCAAAAATAATATTTTTAAATAAATAAATCAGCTAAATTGTAATTGAATGTACGGCAAATTACATGTTAGATACCAGCTAGTAGAACACAGGAAAGGAATAATTGCAGCTGTAAGGGGAATTAATGGATTAAGTTCTTCGTAGAGAGTGCAAGCAACTAAAATTAAAATTTGTGGTAACTTTAATGGATAGATTTTAAGAGAAATGAAAGAGTTATCTAAGGACAATTTTCAGCGAGAGAAGAACTATAAAACTACACTGACTTCAAATAATCATGTGGTTGTGTATAGGACTGACAGGCACAATACTTGCTTCGGTGCCTATAATGCTAATACAACATATGAACAAAATATAACAACAGTTGTATAACAATATGACCTTTACAAAATTTAAGAATGATGCGGAATTCTTTTATCTAAGTGAACAAGTAAACTGTAAAGTAATAAAAAAGAGTAATTAGGTGAGATAAAGGAGCAAGGAATTAAGCACAACGAACTCAATGGCTAAAGCGATGAGCCGATGAGCACAAGTTACCACACACGCGAAGATACAATAGAACACACAAATTGTGTTTAAAGGAAATGATACCAGAAAATTACATAACCATATTTGGCGTACCTTGAAAGTTAGAAGAATGAAAAAATGGTTTGAAGGTGCTGCACACCCACTAGCGAAAAGATCCAAGCTTTCGATGTTGGACATAAAGGGAATAAGCTGCAGAAGTTAAGAGAAGAAAACAACAGCAATATTTGGCTGTCACTTCCTACACCCCATAAATATCACCCTGCACCCCCTTTTGATTTTAAAATAAATTGAAAGCCCCAAATTATCCTTCCGACAAACGTGCAACCCCATTCACATCCCCGCCGCATCTTCTGATTCGTGCTTTGTGCTTCCACTTCCATACCCCCGTGAGCACAGGCGTTCCGGATTGGCTAGCTTTCGGAAACTCTGTGTCGACATAGAGGCGCGGTGGGCTTTGTGGCCCAATTAGTTAACTTGGACTCTAAAGAGTTTTTATTTTTCGTTTACATCTCATTCTTTTTATTTTTATTCGACATTTAACTCATTTTTTCTCACCAGATTAATCCATTTTGAGCTAAAATGACACTTCCAAATGCGACTTCATACACCAATTGAGGATCGAACCTAGACCTTTGTTAAGAGACCTAAACGTGGAATCACTTGTGTCAACAATTTTTTGTACTTAGACTCAAAGAGTTACTTGTTATTTTAATAAATATTCATATAATTTTTTATGATAATCAAATAATTACTTAATATTTTTTCTCGGGATATTTTTAAATAATAATCATAAATTAAAAGTAATCATTTTTAATAATATAACAATCTATCATGATGAGACTCTCAACCAGAGGTCTCAACTCTCAATTTTTTTGTGGAAAACACCCAAAACATTTTTTATCGATTAAAAATAATTAGTTTTTGAATTTCAATATACAAATTTAATAATTGATTTTACATTTAATAAAAACAAGAAAAACATTTTAATAATATTTAAAAGAAATAAATGCTATTAAAAGACTTTAATGTAACTTTTGTTTAAGATAGTAACCTGATACTGATCAAATCACTAAAATGAAGTCCTTTATGTTTTATTTAAAAAAAATTATTCTATAATTTTCTTTACAACAACAACAACTGTCGTCAATAATTTTGTTTTCCGTCAATAATTTTTTTTTTTGTTTTCTTATCTGGATTCCCTTATTATGTAAGTTTTTGACTGATTAAATTTATAGTGGTGGTTTATGTTACTTTATAGTGATAGTCTTGGAAGTAATAATAAAGGCATGTTCTTGACATGAGGCAAATTAGCAAACTTTATTATTTGTTATTGTCTATATAATCATAAAGGAAAGGTTAGTTTAATTATTAGTATGGCCTTTCACTGATGTTTTTTCACACTAAGGTTAACAGATTTTTTTTATGCATTGGAAAGAAAGAAAAAAACAAGATCACCCTTAAAATAATAAAAATCTTTTTTTTCATAACACAAGCTTTCCATTTATTTTTTTTCTTACTTTTTTAACTACCAAATAATTTTTTTCAGCTTTTTGTTTTCATTTTTTTTTTAATTTGAACTATTTTTTCATGTTTAAAGAAATCCATATCGGTGCTGGGTTGAATTTCATTAATTTTAAAAGTGTCGGGATTTGATTTGGACAATTAAAATCGCCCATTCAATAAATTATAGGAACTAAAAACTCAATTAAAATTAATAAAATATTAATCTCTAAAAATTTCTGTATTATTTGACAATTTTAATTATTTCTTTTAATTAGTTTTTTTCTTTAACTAAGTTCTTAAATTTGTATTTATTTTTAATTAGGTCCCTTAAAAAAATAAAATACAAGCTCAACAATTTAATTGAAAAAAAAAATTAAGGACCTATTTAAAAATTACCATAATTTAGGAACCTAATTAATGAAGTAATTGTCAAACGTCTATAAGCCAATATTTTCACTCCCCATGTCAGTATTCTCACGAATGCAGCTTTGTAGGTTCTAAAGTCAGTATTCTCAACCTACAAGGTGATAATACTACCATAGAAAGATTTGGAAATTTTTAATTAACTATTTGTCATTTTTAAATAGCTTCCCAAACTATTTTTTTCAATTGAGTTCCTAATTACAAAATAAATACAAGTTTAGGGATCTAATTAAAAATATTGTTTGTGGATCTAATTAAAAATTATCAAATAATTTAAGAACATAAAAAATTAGTTTAACAAAATTATTAATAATGGTAAATTTATTATTTATTTTTCTGGAAGGCTATGGTAAATTTATTATACCTGATAAAAAATGTGAATCATATCAATTTTGATAAAATAAAACCTCACAAATAATTATAAACACATTACGAAAATTCAAGATAAATGTTATTATATTTTTCATTAAAAAATATATTCATTTCAGTATTCTGATATATTGATTATTTAATGATATATTTTCATATTTTAATTAAAATTTATAATATTTAATTCTTAAAACTTATGTAATGACGTGATAAGTCACAACACATCAAAACATAGCACATAAAATGTGCAACAATAACTCATGTTAATTATTTTTAAAAAAAAATATCATTTTAATTAAATTATTAAAGATTCAGTATGGGCATTCTGATCGAATTTGGCATCCCGTGGAAGGAGCATTTCTCTTATTCAGGAATAGTTGCGGCCATGGTATGGTTCAAGGCAATATGATGAGCTTATCATTGTTGCACTGTCATGCAACTATGCAGGTCTTGTTGAAGTTGAATGTTATAATATAACGCACATTTGAAGTTGAATTTAACTTTGATTAATTGATTCATACTGAGATTTTTAACTCTTACCAATTCGATATATTATAGTGAAATTTAGTTTTAAAAAAATATTTTAATCAAATATTTTGTTGTTACCATAATTAACTGCGACTTTTGTTAGTAATAAAAGAATTAATAATGGATCAATGGACCGGATAAAATAAGTCATATATACCTGTGTACAATATTTTTTATTTTTTCAACATATAAAATGTAAATTCGATGAAATTTCGAATTGCACTTTCTTTTTATTCTGTTTTCAAACTTACATGAAAATTTGACGCTTGTGAGTTGTGAAGGAAAAGATCTCCATTCATTCATAAATAGTTTTTTTGTTTGTTTATTATATATATATATATATATATATATATATATATATATATATATCTGTTAAATCATACAATATGAATATATTATCATTGACAAACTTGATATACATTTTGCACTAATAACAATAAAAAGATTCATATAATATCAAAAAGGGAGCATATTGTGAAATTAGAGTTAGAAGTTAATTATCTGTGTATTATATCTTACAAATATATAACGTCATGACTAATAACAACTTCGTATTGCTGTTTACCATATAATAATAATAATAATTCCATATTGCTTTGCAGATATATTGATAACTTAAATTTTCAGTTGGGACATGATTTGTCCCTTTTGTCATGGCAGATATTCAAAAATAATCTAGCTACCTTACAAAACAGGGTTGAAATAAACTTTTTTCATACTAAATCATCATTTTAAAGCCTTGGTTATTGGAGCAGTTGTCTAGATTAAGGAAACTCTTCATTCACATGATGATGCATTCAACATGTTAAAGCTAAAGCTAACTTTAAGTGAGCTGGTAAGGCGCGCATGGAAATGGAACAAAAGAAGAGCAAAAATCACAAAATCCAAGAGATAGGAGAAAGAGAAAAAGAAGCCAAATCAAGAGGGGGAAAAAAGGTGGTAGAATACAATGATATTATATTATTTGCATTTGGGTTTGTACTAATGAAGTTTAAAAATTACAATTGACTAATGTAGTCAACAGACACAGCTTTTAGTTGTTGGTGATTTGGAATTGTTCTCTTTCTTCCCTATGAAGTGTGTGAACAATATAACCCGGAATTCAAGTTTTATCTTTTAAAAACAAACAAAAAAGAGAAAAAGAGAAAAAATCCTAGTTGCTTACAAATTAATGAAATCATAGTTGGTACTCAATAATATTGTACTGCGTTACATATTATTAATGCACACATAAAATGATTAAAAGTCAAAAAGCTTGCTTTACTGATGAAAATAAAAACACATTGGTGGGTCTTCAATAACACTAACCACCCAATAAAGATGGGGATAGATCCACCAAGGCCGAGAACAGAACGTTGATTCATCATTTGGGCAGTGATTTGGTGACTTGGAAAATGAATATTTTTTCCATGAACTATAGTGTCAAATTCATCCACCCACTTCCACTTGGTCCAATATTTAGAGTCTGTGTCGTTGTACGGCACACTATTGCAACTTGATACCATGCTTTTGGTTTGGTAAGGTAATGTCCAAACTTCCAGTTTTTACCATCTACTTTTCTTTTCTCCAATTTAATTAACGATTCTTATTTCTACCATTAGTTCTTGGATAGCCATTAACCAAGCAATGTTTATGTTCATTTTTTTTACAATGCTATAAGTGCAAAGTATTTATTGACTTTCACAATAAGTAATTCTATCTAAAATTTGCTACATCACTTTTAAAGGAGTCTTTCTTTTTAATCACGTATTCTCCTCAATCACAAAGCTTGAATGTGAGATTTTACTTAAAGTATTCGAGTCCAATTTCACTTAGACTAACACAATTTTGCTAAGGAATGCTTATGTTCTAAATACTAATTATTCACTCTCTCCCTTGTACAATACTTAACCAACTAACACCACTACAGCACCAAACGACTCCTTTGCTGCTCTGGCCTTCCCCTTAAAGAAACAGAAAGCCAAATGCAATAATGTTCAAGGTAAAAGAGGCACACTAAAGTTGGTGCTGAGGGACTTGGCTTATTAAATTCTGATCATCCCCTCCATTTCTTTTCAAAATTCAAATTGACCCTTCTGGCCTTCTCTTCCTCCTTCTTTCTAAGCATCATACTTCTTCTTTTCATTGTTTCATTTTTATTTCCAATTCTTCAAGTGAAAGGAATATAGAAACTTGAGGTGATGAAAACAACAGAATGTTAAAGGAAGCTTTGATGTGAGGTGAGGTGAGGAAATCAGAAGAGGAATTTGAAAATGAGTACAGCAAGATTCATCAAGTGTGTTACTGTGGGAGATGGAGCCGTGGGAAAGACATGTATGCTCATCTCTTACACCAGCAACACATTCCCCACGGTACGAAAACACATGATGTTTTAGTTGTTTGAATGTGTTAAGTTTTAGTTTGTGTTTCACTTGCTATTGTTGGAAAAAAAAAAACAGGACTATGTCCCTACAGTTTTTGACAACTTCAGTGCAAATGTGGTGGTTGATGGAAGCACAGTTAATCTAGGATTATGGGACACTGCTGGTAAGTACTTTCTGAAGGTGATTAAGAAAAAAGTACTAACCACTCACTACTATATTACCAAGCAGTTGTATTGTAATGTGCATAGTATATTGTGGTGAAAAGAAGGCTTCTATCACTAAAACTGGATATTCCTTAATTCTTGATATGGTTATTACTTTTCCATGCTTTACTCATTTATTGTAGCTTCATAAATTCAGGACAGGAGGATTACAACAGGCTTAGGCCTTTGAGCTACAGAGGAGCAGATGTGTTTTTGCTGGCATTTTCCCTCCTCAGCAGAGCCAGCTATGAAAATATCTCTAAGAAGGTTTTTCTGCCGAGTCTCTTAATTATCCCTCAATCATGACACATTTACACCTACCAATTTTACACGTATACATAACATCTTATATTTGTATTTGAGCTGTGATATGGTATAATTCCAGCCAAACATAATCTGACACTAGGCCCATTTTGTGCAGTGGATTCCTGAACTGAGACATTATGCCCCAATTGTGCCAATTGTACTTGTGGGAACCAAACTTGGTATCAGCTAATACTATAAAAATTACTTGACATTTTGGTATTACTTAAGCTACCTATAAGTGTTATTTAATAGTTATGTGATGTTTATAATTGGCTGCAGATTTGAGGGAAGATAGGCAATATTTGATTGATCATCCTGCGGCCACACCTATAACTACTGCTCAGGCAAGTCACTTGCATTCTATATTCTAACAAAAACCGTTTTCTTGTTGGTGGCATAGAATTTTTTTTATTTTGCTTTCAAATACATTTGAATGTTAATGTTGGGCAGGGAGAAGAGCTGAAGAAGGCAATTGGTGCTGCTGTGTATATAGAATGCAGCTCAAAGACTCAGCAGGTTCTTATTTTTCAATGCTTATACTAGATGGTTTTAGATACCATCAAAGCAAGTTGCACTAGAACGGTCCTAATAGGGATACAATATAAAACAATACCAAACATCTTCAGACTTCAGCTTTTGGAATAGTTGGATTTAAGTTATTATACTGGGGAATTGTTATAGCAGGTCATGAGCCAATTATTGTTTAAGTATAACTGCATTAGATTTTACAAAACCAATATGCCCACACCATTTTTCTGTGCAACTTTTAACTCTATTTGTACATGCTTAAACGGTAGAAAAGTGGTTCTAAAATAAAAATAGTATGCGCATCTTTTTCCTAGATCATTTCACCTAACAAAGCATGTATCAAGAATAAAATATATACAGTGAAAACATCTTTTTTAACGCAACTGTATAGTAACCATTGCACTTAGTCATTTTGCTGCAGATGTCAGACTACTTGTAAATTATTTGTTTTGTTTTTATAAATTTTGTGTCTGAAGTATCTTTCTTGGAGGACATTGAATGTGGTACATAGCATTATTGTCTTCGTGATAGATAGATATATACATAACCATATATAAAAGTTACTCTATCAACTTGTGCAACAAGCTTGAAAGTGAGCCTCAACCTAATTTTATGTCTGTGATGCAATGTTTCAGAATGTGAAGGCTGTGTTTGATGCTGCAATCAAGGTTGTTCTACAGCCACCAAAGCCAAAGAAAAAACGAAAGAAGAACAGAACATGCGTTTTCCTTTAATTGGTATTCATTTGAATTGCATCATGTAACATTCGTACCCTTCTCCTAAGTTTTCCTTCTCTTGTTTTACTTTATTTGATTGCAATTTCTGAACGTATGTATTCCAAACTATACCCTCTTTCCGTTTTCTTATACTTTTTATTGCTGGTGGATCTAAACGATGTTGTATCTACTGGATAAATACAAGGAAAGAATGTACTCAATTAAAGATAATTTTTGTGATAAGAAAAGTATAATAGCATTAATCATCACTTGTGTTGCTCAGCATCTTTGTTTTTCTTAGCACTGTTCTCTTCTCGAAGTTATGGTTAAATTTCTCATCATAATTTTTGTCGTTAACCATTTTTCAAATCCTTCACGAGGTGCAATAAGCATAGTTTTGTCATTTGTGTTTAACGGGGACCTAAAGGTTAAGTAGCTAGAATCATTATTGATTCTGAAGTCTGAATTCACATAAAAAGCAATGACATCTTGTCAAGCTATTCTGGTATTATATTTATATATTGCACCTCCGAAGTATTCTATATAGCTGCGAGTCAAGTGATAGGGAATTCTTGAGTGGTTCTTGCTCGTGAACTTTATCATTCGGTATTTATAATATTCATGTGGGGTTTACAAGGAGGGAAAAGAACAATTTTTTTCTTCGAATTTTTCTACAAGCTCGATATTCGGATTTGACAGTGGAATATGCGATTGGAAGAATAAAAATATTTAAATAAAACTATCGAAAGATAAAACTGTCACCAAAATATAATTGAATTAAAATAAATATTAGAAAAGTCATTTAATTAGAAATGAATGAGACTAATATGCAAAGTTTTGGTACTTTAATTGGGCATTTGCTGTATCAAATTTTTAATATCCGAAAATCATGTCTCAGAAATTATATTTCATGAGAATAATATTTTTTAAGAATGTCATAAACATGTTTTATTTGTTTAAAATATTTTGAGAAATTAGAGACATAATAATAAATATAAAAAAAATATGTTGTCTTTGTGAGAATATTGTAGGAGTTGAAAATAAACAAGATCATCATCATAATGATAATAATAATAAAGATGCAAAATAAAGTTTGCAAAAAATGAAAGATTTATGACATTTTTTTATATTTTATGTTATTATGTTTCTATTACTCTATTTTCGTGCCATGCCGTCATATACAATAAATATGTGGTATAAATTTATTTTCTCATATATTATTATTTTTTATATTTTGTTTTG
>PYAF01004793.1:722618-745960 GCA_007407185.1 Glycine tomentella
ACAATAAAAAAAGAACATTTACCTATTTATATAACATATGGTATGGTAGGTCATAAATTAGAAAAATTTTCACCTACTCTAAATTTTTGAAGACATGAGAAAAATGATAATAAATATGTTAATGTTAAATTTAACATAAATTTTCAAATCTTAATTTATAACGAAATATTACAAAATGGAATTTTTATTAAAATTAGTCAAAATTCCTACTAAATATGCAAATGATATTGAGTATAACGTGTTATTCAAAGCCAATTTTGGACATTTGAATATTTTTGTATTTACTTTTTCATAGAATATCGATTAAATCCAACAAATCTGCTATCACATAGTAGAAATCATTTTACTATTAAATAAATCTCTAAGATCTGCGTTGCAAAAAGATATCATACATCATTTAATCATCGTCACCATTCATCATTATGTGAGTTATTTAAAGGAAATGTTAACTTGACGAAACAACTTTTACATTATTTATCGAAAAGTAAACAGCATGAAAAAAGTTATACTAATACTTATGAAATCAACATTAATCCTGCATAAAAAAATGAAATCAACATTAAATCACATCATTGAGCAACTAATAAAATAAAATGTGTTCTGCATTGATTGGAGGCCCAGGTCCAATTGCAAGGATCAAGAGTCAAGACTGCTTCAACCTGGTTGGTATCCCTGTCTGCCACATCTCATATTCATCAAAAGCTTATTTAGGTATTAAAACAAAACGTCTTTTACAAGTTTTTTTGGCTGAATTACAACGTCTTTTACAAGTATATTTTCGATCATGATTCTTATTATCGTGAAAAGGCAAACTCAGTCACCAACTTATTTGTTAATTCGGAACATATCAAAATGTAACAGAAATACAGAATAATACAAACAAAGGAACTTAAAATAATTAGGTTTAATGTATTAGTAGATCTTTAAAGTATTTAATTTTTTAGAAAAAATTGTTTTCTAAATTAAAAATATATAATGAAATTTAAGGACATGTTAATACATTAAATTAAATATTTATTTATCATTATTACTATTATTATTGTTATTATTATTATTTACAATAGTTCTTTTTCAGATTGATTCATTTATTTACCTAGTATATTTTTTATTCTGTTAAAAAGTATAAGAAGTAAAGAAAAAGTAAAATACTTATCCTGTTTGTATATTTATTATCAAATATTTGGCAAGGAGGCGCCTGTAGCTCAGTGGATAGAGCGTCTGTTTCCTAAGCAGAAAGTCGTAGGTTCGACCCCTACCTGGCGCGTTCATACTATTTTTGACATGTTACTATGATTTTAATTCTGTTTAGCTAATGAGTTAGAGAAAAAGGGATAGAATTATTTACTTAATTTTGTAGGCAAGGTTTATCTATGTCTGACCTCTGAATTGAACATTTGGTTTTCATGTCTCGTACTAGAATTTGCAATTTGCATGCATTACTTTCTTTAATGTAATATTTTTCCATGTTAAACTCAAAATAATGGGGACAAACTCTATTAAAAATGGAATGATAAAATACCCCCTCTCCCCTTACACCCGATTTTTTTTTTTTAAAAAAAAAAAAACAAGTGATTCAATTTTTGATTAATACGCAGATAGATTGCTCACGTGTCATTCGCACATTCTTTGGCTTAATTAATCGCAACCTTCCGATGGTGACGAACTTGTATTTCAATTTAATTGCAACTTGTTTCGTGGCACATCAATGACTTAGCTAGGCTTTCTTTTTCGTCTTGAATATGAAAACGGTGAATATTTATGATGAATCAGCATAGAATAGTAGTATTTGGAATTCAAACTGTACGACCAAACCATAGAAGAATAGTGTATTAGTATCATTGATAGAATAATATAGGAATATAAATCACATTTGACAAAAAAATATATACTGAAAACACTTTTTTTTTCCCAAAAATCGTATGTAAGTATAAATTTATTTTAAAAATGTTAAGTGAATGGCCCTATAGCATGGTTAAACAAAATGAAAGAGTTAATATTATATTATATTATATAAGAAAAATGTATGAAAGTAGAAGCGTCATTTTGAATACTCCCTCCAACAGGCAAAGCCTACCTTCCTCGTACGCCTTACACATACACGTCTCTCTCTCTCTCTCTCTCTCTATCCGTGTCTGCTACAACCACAATGCTGAACAATTCGCAAGATATAAACCCACCCATTTATCCCCTTCAACCCATTTCACCCCTTTCACCGTGTTTGGATTGGATCTAAGACATTGCTTTTGCTTCATCCAAACTACTCAATGGGTGCCGACGAAGACTACGACTACTTGTTCAAGCTGGTCCTCATCGGAGACTCCGGCGTCGGCAAGTCCAACCTCTTGTCCCGATTCACCCGAAACGAGTTCAGCTTGGAGACCAAATCCACCATCGGCGTCGAATTCGCCACGCGAAGTGTCCCCGTTGATAGCAAGCTCGTCAAGGCACAAATCTGGGACACTGCAGGCCAAGAAAGGTTACATTTTTCTTTTTCATCAATCGTTATCTTTCGAAATATGCATGTGTGATTGTGTGATCTTTTTGTTGGATGTGAGGTTCTTGCTTTGATCTTGATGATCATGAGGTCACTGATCAAGATACAGATAATCAATTTTTTTTTTTGGTCAAATATTAGTTGTTCGTTTTTGTTAATAAAAGGTTCAAACCCATGACCTTTCTCCTCTTTCCTTTTTCCTTCACTACTAGACCAACCTTATATCTCCCTGATTGATTTGATTGTGTTCTGTAGTACATGGTTGTTGGTTAGGGAAGATTTTTAAGAAATGCAAAAACTGTAGTCTGTTCAATATGTCAGGGACTCAGTGTGTTTCTCTGACATGATCTGTTGTTCTAGATATATTCTAGCAAGCACGTATAGATTTGGATTTGGAAGACATGTTTCCTTATTTCTTTATCTTTTCAATTGCAAAAAATAAGACCTTTCCTAGGACCGGATTCAATTTTGCACAAATTCACATAATCAATGCATTTGTAATAGTTGGGTGACGATCAGACTGCTCACATTTCAAATATGTTTTTAAGACTGATTTACCAAGATACAATATGAGTCTTCCGATCTTTCATCCAACAATTCCGGAATTATCAGATGTGTGAATCCGGAATGCAATGTTTTCTCAAAGCAAGGAAGACAAGTGATATGATTTCTACATTAATCTTTACAAATAAAACATCTATAGAGATGTGAGAAATTGGCTGAAGACTCACTTCTCAAGCTTTTGGCCCTTATTTGAAATGAAGTGAGGCAGAGTCCTCTGTCATTGACCAGTTACCCTAGAGCATGATTGTTCCAATTTGATCAAATACATAATTAAGTGGATTGTTTAGCAGTGTAGTTAAATGCTACTATCACGAAATGTGATTTAATTGGATGCTTCGGTTTATTTTCATGTGCCAAAAGAATGGCATAGACACATATTGCTAGAACTTGCGGAGACAACACATTAGAGTGGGAGGGATGGAAGCAAAATCAAATGCAAGGGTGTATAAAATATAGTACACTACAAAATAACAAAAATGCCCTTTACAATTATTATAGTTCTTCTAAAGTCTTATAAACTTGCAATGTTGTATTTTTTTTTTTTCATCCACATGGTACTTGCTTATCAGAGACCACATAATAATTCATATATGATAATTCCTGAATCCTATATTTACAAGTCTCATTTATTTTTATATTTCTGATTCATTTTTATGATAATTCATATATGTGTGCGTAGAAATTAAAATCTCTTTTTGTTTACCACAGATATCGTGCAATTACAAGTGCATACTACCGAGGAGCCGTGGGTGCTTTGATCGTGTACGATGTAACCCGACACGTGACATTCGAGAACGTGGAGAGATGGTTGAAGGAGCTTCGGGATCACACAGAAGCATACGTTGTGGTCATGCTGGTGGGAAACAAAGCAGACCTTCGACATTTGAGTGCAGTGTCCACAGAAGAAGCCAAAGAATATGCGGAGAAAGAGAACATCTACTTCATGGAAACCTCTGCCCTTGAGTCCCTGAACGTAGACAATGCTTTCATAGAAGTGCTGACTCAGATATACAACGTTGTGAGTAGGAAGACTCTTGAGACCGTGGATGATGACCCTAATTCAAAAACCTTGCCCAAAGGGGAAACCATCGTTATTGGAACCAAAGATGATGATGTCTCAGCTGTTAAAAAGAGTGGATGCTGTTCCACATAGTTTGTTTAAGAGAGAGATACAAAAGAGTCTTTTGATTATGCAGTGTAACAGGATGTTTTTGTCGATTCATTGTTTTATTTTGTTCAATTTTTGGTTGGTAATGTATACGATTGATTGGCCTCAACTGCCCCTTTTCTGTGGACTTGTGGTCATATAATACAGGTTTTATATTCAAATCCCTGCCTTGTTCTGTCTTTTTTACAATGACTTGCACTATACCCATAACAAATCTCGTTAATTTTCAATTATTATATGACATCAATATTATTTGGACACGGTTATTGATAAGCAAACAAACTACAAGATAAAAAAATAAAGAGCACACATTACCCCGGCTCTCATCGAAGTTTAACATAGCAATTCTTTGAACCCCATTTCTTTTTTGCACATTTGATAATGCTCTACGTTACCCAAGAGGATAAGGTGCATCCATGATCCATGCACCTACGAGGAAAATTTACTTTTAAACCATTGTCATCTCCCATCCCATCCCATCCCACCACCGCCGCCACTGCCACCAATGTGCTAGTATACAAGAATAAGGGCATGTGACAAGTGTCTTATTCCCGGAGTTGGATAGTCATCACTCAATACCTGGCGTCAGGATTTTGTTTTAAAGTAAAAAACAAAAAAGTCTTTAGGAATCTCAAACAGCAACTTCGTTGACAAAAATTAAAAATGGTTTATGAAAATGGCAGACAATTGGACGGCTAAGAAAAATGACAGACATCTGACAATGACCCACGTGATTTTACAATATAAAAATTGCAATGACATACTCAAGAAACAATCAACATCATAAAAATAATTGTAGGCATTATCTACTTGTTACTGTTTAATCTTTAATTGGTTACTTCTCTTCAGAAATCTCTTGATGGAGTCCCTGATCTATTGTGAGGTACACATTTTCAGTTTTCACTATATTCAACAACCTTGTGTGGACATCTGAATATGTAAAACATTTTTAGGAACAGAAAAGGCCAAGCCAGTGTGTAACTAATGAATGAATGGGTCTTTGGCTGAATTAACAAACAAACTGCAACAAGTACAATAAAACAATAAAAATGATTGGATCTCCTCTCAAACATATGCTCAAAGTACAGAAGGCATGTCTTTCAGAACAGTCAAAATAACAGTTTAGCTAGGAATTAAAAATATGTATATAGATTCTTCTACACTCTATTGGCACGTGGTTAAAGATGGCCAAACACCAACAGAAGAACTTGGGTGTTAAAGCCTCCTATGAGCACTACAAATTTTGCTATAAATTGGGACGTTAGGTGTTGAAAATCTGCCACCTGGTAAGTTTACCTCTTCACTGATATTTGAGATGCCATCTTGTGAAAATTGATGTCAGTTCCAGAGGGACAAAGGATACATGCACTGAATTGGTATAGAGAACCCATCTCTGTAGCAAAATGTGTTTGTCTTCGTCCTCGGAAAAGAATTCAACTTCATAACCATTCTGCACAAAGACAATTTTGCCAAAGCCATGCACATACTTAGTAAACATTGAAAAGCTCATTCCATGCATGTGTTATGACCCACAATGTCCAGACTTTTCGAACTAGGTTTCCCTTATACGCATTTTGGATATAAGAGCATCTTTAGTGTTAGATCTTGAGCTCAAGATCTAATCTTCACTCAATCTCACAATAAAGGAGGTGAAGAAATCTCCAACATGGAGAATGGGCTCTTGTAGAAGAATCTTTAAGATCTACACATTATTCAAAAAAGAATAATTTTTTTCTTCTCTCTCTCCCTAAGATTTCAAAATGAGATCTAACACTAAAGAAAAAAAATAGGAGAAATCTTGAGAGATCTTCAATCTTATGTGGTACTAAGGGATCCACCAAAAAGTGATTTAAGATCTCAATTTGGGATCTAACACTAAAGATGCTCTAAAAAAAATTGAAATGAAAAGTTTAACATAGCATGATATTATGAAAAATATATATTGAGAAGATAATCCAGCTACCTACTTCATTCTTTCAAGTAAATTATAGATATGGAAAGTTTATATAATTAATAAAAAATTACGTGGTCTAAATTCGCCATAGAGATAGATTGGACATAAACTCATTATCCTTGTAAGCATTTAATCTGCCTAAAATATGCACAAACAAAAAACATTTAAAAGCCACTTACAAGTACAATAAGACAAGGGTCACCAACAAAATGCCGGGATAACTAAGCTTAAAATACACAGTGCACCATTTTAATCAAGTAATCTACCCATGCACTTCTTTAAAAATAAGCCTAATTAAGAAAACAAATGCAGGAGCAAACAATAAAACGTTATACAGTTTTCTATCATCCATCCATAAAATCTGCTCAAGTATTGTTGAAGAACCGAAGGTAAAAAATAAACAATTAAGTAAAATCTGTATGTTGTTCCTTCATAAAGTGTAGCCTCACTCATCCCTTATTTTTATGGCTTCAGAGTGACAACCATAAATAAATCTGCCAGTATGTTTCTTTCAGAGATGATCCATATTTTTGTTGACAGAACAGTACAAATTTTCAACATGCCATGCATCCCGGCCACAGCTCTAGTGAACATCAACAAACCGAAGAACCACGAAAAACAACATCTTGGGCTCTTCTTCGAAAGCACTTTTATTACTCTCATCACCCCAAGACATATAACATAACATATATCAGAGAACTTCAATAAAAGCCAAGGGAATAAATTGATTTTAACTTATGCAAAAAGCTTAATCCCTTAAGATAAGGCCAATCAAAATTCTCATCTACCTACCACAATCACCAAAGTAATAATCCAATCCAATCCTAGTACACCTAAACATAATATTGCCAAACACCAGGAAACGACAACCTACAACACAAAACGATTGTGATAAACAAACCATAAAACGACACACAAGCTAATAAAAAAGAGCATACCATCCACTGGAACTGGGCCGACTCCCGCGGCCCAAGAGCCCCGCATCCGACACGACACCCGGCCCACCCCTTCTCATCCTGTACTGCCCGCCACCGGAATTGGGCCGACCGTTGGGCCGAAGTTCGGGCCCCGGCGGGGGAGCCTCCTCTCTCGGCACGAACCCAGGCCGAAGGTGCGGCGGCACGAACTTGTTCGTCTTCGGCGGCTGAGGAGAGAGCAAGGGCAAGTCCTTGTCGGGGCTGGAAACAACGGGGACAACCGACGAGAGCGGTGAACTGGTTCCGGTTCGGCCCAGGGGTCGGAGCGAGATCGCATCCGATCCCGCTTCGGACCGGGGGTGGTTGTGCTGGATCGGGCTCGGCGGTGGTGGTGGTGGTGGTTGTTGTTGTTGTTGTTGCTGTTGCTGTTGCAGGGTGGGGGGCGTGACGGGTTTGGGTGTGGGTCGGGTTAGGACGAGGATGCGGCCATGGGGTTTGTTGGGAGCGGAGACGGCGGAGTAGGAGGCGGAGGAGTAGGAAGAAGAAGAAGGAGAAGGGGAAAGAGAAGGGTTGTTCTTGTTGTGTGGGTTGGTGGTGTTGGTTTTTTCGTAGATGTGGTTGAAGTTAATAGAAGCGTACTTGTTGTTTTTTGCCATCCACCACCTTCCAGAGAACAAAACAACAGATCGAGAATGGCTTCCGCGGGATGCAGCGAGAGGAAAATGAAATCAACAATCAATTGTGTGTGGGAATTTGCGATTCTCATTTCTTTCCAAAAAAAAAACACACGAACTAACATTGTTTGGACCTTCTCATTTTAGTGGGCTTTCATTGTTTAATGAAAGGCAAGGCCCAATTTAAGTCCAACAAGACGGTTACAGTTTAGCAGTTGCTATATTCACTCTTTGTTAAGATTTAAGACACTCCCCTTTTCCATTTATTTTCCACAATTGTCCTCTTTCAAAGAATATATTCCCCTTTTGATTTTTTTCCAACATTACCTAAAAAATACAGTTCCAGTTGCGCACACTCGTTCTGAGATCAAACGCCAAGCATTGAACAGCGAAGACCCACATTGCACAGACACCAATCAATCTATAGAATAAAGTGGGTAATGGATTGGATTCAAACAATAATCAATTTTGTACACTTAATGCAACAACTCCCATTAGAACGAGTGAGTTTAGGGGACTACCTTGAGAATTCCAGAAGAACAAATCGCGAGACCATATAGCATTCCAGAAATCGCTCTCAATTTGCGTCTCAGAATTATCGTCCACTGCATTTCAGAAATTGTTCCAGTGATTGTAATAAAATCCTTTCTTCGTTAAATCAATTAACTAATCCATCTTTTTCCAAATCAAGAAAAACCATCAACCGACACACCCACGCGAATTTGCTTCCGGAAAAACCCCAACAACAACAGGGAAAAAATTGATCCTGTTTCTTCAGCTAAAGCTAAAAAATTGCACCAATTTCGCTTGTCGTGGTCATGATGCCACATCTTGTACCTCCTTAACACTCTTTAGTCAAGGAATAAAGTAAAGAAGAAGAAGGCTCTATTAATTTTGAATCAAACCACGAAAGACTCAAGGAGAGAGTATGAATCTCATAACAAAGTTTTAGGAAAAAAGTATTCTTTGAAAATTTGTCACCACTGATCAACCTTCCAAGCATTTGCATTGTCGACTCAAGCGTCATCACCCTTTGTCACCATGTTTTGAGTCTGTTGTGGACAAGGCTTCTTTCATCAAATAAAGACTTATGGAGAGATGAAGGGGAATGTATTTTTTGGGGCAGTTTTGAAACAAAAACAAAATGGGATTGTATCAGCAATTAAGGAGAGTAGAAATAGCAATAGCCTACAGTTCATGCCCATGTTTGCTTTTCGTTTTTGTGAAGCCAGCCAAGGCCTTGCCATGGGTGTAGTTTACTGTTGCCACACAAATTTATTTCATGCACTCCCACTATTGAATCCAATACCTCATTGTATTTCAGAAAATTTATTTTTTAGAATACAATGAAAGAATGATTCGGGTGAATTATTCATGTCTTGTTTCTTCAAAACTTATTCTATATATAGCCTACATATTCACGTATCTGGTGTCCCTCAACGGTTGGATTCTTGACTTTGTTCTTTGTCTGAGGTCTTGAGTTTGTTGAAGCACATCCCTTCTTCATGCAAAGTTTATGTTGATAGGCTTGTACTCCAGTAGAGAAGTCACTTCTTTCATCATGGCATGTATGCAACAACAGAGTTAATGAGAATCAGCGTCTTCCAGACTATGGTTTTCATTTATTCTTCATAGGACTTTGACAAATCCTAGAATAATGTTGTATGCATAAAGAATATGAGACAAAGTATTAAATGAAGGTCTTAACTACACTACTTAAATGTTTTATCAGATCGTCTTATGAGTATATCGTTTTAAATTTTCAAACGCATAGAAACAGATTACGATTTGATAGTATATTGTTAACTCATTGATAAGTGTATAAATTTGTCAAAGTAATATTAAAACGGTAAGATCGAGTATCGAATGCACAAGAACTTTGATTGCACTAGAGTTTGTATATATCGAGTTTTAAGTGAATAAATGACTAAAAATAAATAACTTTTAGAATAATAGTGCAAAAATATAAACTTCAACCATAACAAAGGATAAGAAACCAATGTAAGATGCAAGACACAAGAAAAATAAACACTTAGAGGTAGAAAATGATATTTGATGCAATATTAAATATGTTTCAACATTTAGAGTTATTCAAACCATTATATTCATCAACTAACTACTCTAATCATGATTCCTCATGTGAAAAAGTCTAAACCACCTAATTTCATTCCTAATCCCTTAAGAGCTAAACCAAGTAATTTGCTTGAAGACTAAAGATGCATAAATAAGGCTAAATAACATCATTTTATCCCTAGACATGGATTAGCTAGAAGCTTCTTCAAGTTCTTAGGGTAAAAATATTTTTCAATGATTACAATCCTATAATATACATGTGAATGAGTGATCAAACAATAAACAAGACAATAAACTTAGAAAGAAAACAATAATTTTGAAATAACGTTAAATAGTAAAGATCATTACATCAAATAGTATTTGGTATCCGAGCCCTAGCAATTGATAATTTAGTCTCTCATAGTCATGAGAGACTAAAAAATAAGAGATGAAACAAAGAAAATGGAAGAAGAGGAGCTCCAAAGTGAGTATTTTGCTTCCAACTCCCTCCAAAAAGCATAATGGAACCTTTTTATATTCTTCAAAACGTTACACAATTATGCTTTTCGAAAATCATTGTGCATTAAGTTTGTATGTGTGCGCTTAGCACACATGTAAAGTACAACAGATTTAAGTGATCACATGCTTAGCCTCTAGCCACGCGCTTAGCTCCCATAGATGATACAGTTGGCTTCCAGCTTGTCTTCTCGTGTTAAGCATGCAGTGGCGCGCTGCTCCTAATTCTTCAACATCTTTCAGTCCTTTGTTGGTGTATCAAACTCTACAAAAGATAAAACAAAAACCTATAAATTTACTAACTTTAACATTCTCGAGATGAAAACTCAAAAGAAACTACTTTTTTATCTTTTTAAATTAAAAGGAACATTAAAAGAGAAGAAATTAGATAATTGCTATATAATTTAAGTGTACAAACTAAATATATGTAACAAATATCATATATCAGACACAACTTTTATTATTTATATTTATTTGCATCTAATAAAAATTATTAGGAATTATAATTTATTTTTAAAATATAAACGTCTTTATTATTGTATTTGTACATCAAATATGTGATGAAGGGCCTTGAGCATCTTCATTCTAGCAATTGTCTTTTCTACGTACCTTTTGCATATCTTAGATTGAGTCTCAACATTACATGTTTATTGTTTACTGATTTTTACTTTTTACATTTTAAACAATTATTTTTTCAACCGACAACTTTAATGGTATGTTTAATTTAGAAGATAAGATAGTTTAAAAAAAGAAAAAGAAAGTAATACGTTTTGTTGTTTGATTTAAAAGAAATAAATAAGAATATTATTATAAAGTTATTTAATAAGGACAAAATAGGAAATTTAATGTTTTGGGCCCGCAAATTGTAACTTATTGTTACTTAAAATCATGCTCACCAAAGCTGAGACAACATTTTTATTTGCAGTTTCTTATTTTTAAATGTTCAATTAAACATAGCCTAAAAGTTTCAATAAATATTTTTTATATACTAAATAGATTTTTCTTCTTTTTTTTCCTTATTTGATCCTTATTTTATTTTAGTTTATTTTTCATCTCTTTTATTTTATTTTTACTTTTTCGTTTCTCTTTTTTTTTTTATTTATCATTAAGTTTATTTATTAATTAATTTGGATTAAAGGTGATGTTGATGTTGATAATTAATGAATTTTGATAAACCTTGATAACTCTTAACAAGAAATCAATGATTACCCTCTTGAGATATTAAAATTTATTTTGAGGATTTAACATCTCACTATTGATATTTTTTCTTATACACAATAATAACAGAAACATTTCCAGAATGTGAGATAACGTGACATTTCCTTTTTCTTTCCTTCCAATACCAAAAACTTGATATTTCCAGTTTGCCTCATAATGTGATGAATCTGATCAACTAACAAAAAGGAGGAGTGAGTAGAACTGTATAAGAACATCCGTTAGGCTTTGTTTGGGAGAGGGATTTTCGAGGGGAGGGAAGGGAGGGAAGGGAAAGGTTTAGATGATGTGATCTCTTTGTTTGAGAGTTTTAATTTTTGAGAGAAAGGATTTGAGGATTTTTAAAACTCCTCCAAAATCTTCCAAAGCCTAAAAATTATTATTCCCCCAATTTGGAAGTTTTTAGAAGGAAAAGTAATTAAAATTACTATTCTACCCCAACTACAAATTCCAAAATATATTAAAATATATTTTTAATATATTTTTACATTTAAATTATATAATTTTCATATTTAACATCTTATTAAATCTCAATTTTCCTCTCTTAATATATTTTTAATTTCTAAATAAGGAGGAAGGAACTTCCCTCATTTTCCTCTCTTTCCTTTTTCTTCCTTCCCCTTGATTCTCTTTCTTTTTCTTCCCCTCTTAACTCCCAAACAAAGCCTTAGTAACCAAGCTGACAGCAGGAGGAATTAGATTCCAGAATTATATTCTTAAATCCTCTTCTCCCGATTTAATAGCAAGAGTTGCTAAAAAATTCCCCACGTGGTATATTAAGTCTTAACACCCCACCACAGCCAACTATCTTGTTATAAAAGTACATTATATGACCCACACAAAAGTTTAACACCAATACTTATATAAGCACATGATGCTTAAGAAAGTTTCTACTAAAAATCAATTAACTTAAAAAAAAAACTTATCTTAATAGACACAATTCTTAATAAGAAAGAAAAAATATAAACACCTCCCGATGGAGGTGACCTTATGTTTCTTCATCAACAATAAGAATTAATATAACATTTGGAGATAATATTAATTATTTGAATTAACAGTTCTGGTGGTACTGAAATGTGAATTGATGTAGAATATTGACCGTGGGATACAAGAAAACAATGGTGAGTCATGTGCATGGCCGTATTAAATTGGCTGAAGTGACTCCATAGCTTAATCATATTGTATCACTGTATTTCTGACAATGATACTCAATGATATTGCAGAGCATTACATATATAATAATGTCTTCAAATTTATTATTTAGTGCTTAATGTTATTCCACATTTCCACATGTTATGTCTCTACATATGCCAGGCTGCCAAGCACCATTTTACAACTGTTGCTTGTCCAAACTCAAAACTTGTACATCGATACGATGTGTATTCTTCAACGCCATCTCGCATATAATCATTTGATGGAATTATTTCCGTCATTTAGACAATCAAGAATTCTGTTGAAACAATATACATATACTACAGGAATTAACTTGTTCCTTCGTAACCAAAAAGACAGTAGAAATAAAAATTCTTATCTCACTTGTTTCTTTTTTTAATAAGAATATGTTAGTTTATTATAATTTTAGATTTATTAAAATACTCTAAAAATAATAATGTTGTTGTTTTTATGTTAATATATAATTTCTACTTTGATTTTTAAAACTAATATTTTGACAAATTAGAATTTGAACGTGTTATTTAAAATACGCTTAAAGGTATACATTGTTGATTAGCATACTCCTGAATAATAAAGGTGCCACCACCAACTGTATATTTTATTTGGGTGATCGCAGAGGATAATTAAATAACCAAAAATACCAATAGTAATAATATGAGTTCAGTTTTCCTCAATTGCTGGTATAAATGTTTTCACGTCATTATCGCGAGCACATTTTTTTTATTTCCTATCTCTCAGTAATCAGTAGGTACATCCACCTAATGAGTGCACGAATATCAATTAAAACTGCACACCAAAACAAATTAAGGCAGGTGGGAAAAAAAAGAAGATATAAATAATTAACAAGAAAGGAATTTTGGTTACTGTAAATAGGACAGAACTTAGGATTAACTATCTTAAGGGTTCGTGGTGTTATATTGCTATTAAAATTAAAGTTTTACCTTAATAACTTTTACTAACTTTTCTGGGGTGTCTGGTAAATAAATATTTCTTTTGGAATGTTTGGAAATGTATTTAGAATATTTAAAAGATTCTTAAAAATGTTATCTTAAATCTAGTTAAAACCTTCTCCCTTTCATAGAAATTTTAGCTAGATGTCTACTTCCTCCATGATTTTTTTTACTATTTTTTAGAAGACATTGTTACAAATTTCTACAAATGTACATTTCTTAGAAATGTTTATGAAAACTAAACGTGAAAATTTAACATTAACAATCTTAAAGGAATCCAGTTAACAAATACTCCTTTGTGGACCTTTATTGTATAAGTAAATACTACATATCGAGCTATAATTCTAATTTTGATGGGAAAAAAGATAGTACAATTACTTTGCAATTGTAATATTAGGTTTGACTTGATCTCTTATTGCATTTCAATTCCGTGACTTTATGCTTGCCCACGTTTTCCTATGATTGAAGCCAACGTTAATATTTATTTCTTATGGTAAAATTTGATGTGAGTCATTTCATTTTCATTCTTTATTCTATCTCTTTCATAACAAAAGAGACTACTCTTCTCTTCTCTCCTCCAGGTATCTCTCTCCATGTCCTATTTTAAATTAAAGTTATGGGTCTGCACAAAAAAATATATTATATATACTATTAATCTATTATATAATGATCCTATTATATAATGATCATAATGATCAATTAGTTGTCATATATATGATCAAATTAAACTTATATTCTTGATATATTGAAAATATCACTATAGCACCTAAAGTACTGCATTAAGTTTTGTAATTGGACACATTAGGTTTGACGATCGATTTCTGCTTATAGCATTTCCATTTCCACGACTTTATGCTTCCTTCATAATAGTATAAAAAACGCTTCCCCACGATGGCATCCAACGTTAAAATCCATTTCTTTTCTTAATGTAAAACTTGACAAGAACCGGATTCATTGTCATTCTTTAATACTATTTTTTCTCTTTCCTGGCAAGACGAGACGATTCTTCTCTTTGTCCCCTTCATACATCCCTCTCCATGTCCTACTAAACTCTCTTTAACTTTTTGTGCATTTTCTACTTCATAATTTGTCAACTATTAAGGCAATTGTTTTTTGATAATTTAAAAGCCACGAGCCAGCTCATGCCAACAAAGTCTAAACCTAACACTAACACAAATAAAAACCAAATAAAAACCCCCCTCCACTCCCACACACCACAACAATAATCTCAAACATGGCCTCCACATCCTTCACCATCATTCTCCTCACCCTCACCACATTCCTCATGGCCCAAACCCAAGCCCAAGCCCCCGCACCGGCCCCCTCGGGCGAGGTGAACCTCACCGCGATCCTCGAAAAGGGTGGCCAGTTCACCACCCTAATCAAACTCCTAAAGGACACACAGCAGCTCACTCAGATCGAGTCCCAGCTCAAATCAAACTCACAAGGCTTCACTCTCTTCGCGCCCACCGACAACGCTTTCCAGAGCCTCAAACCCGGTGCCCTAAACGACCTGAACGTCGACCAGAAGGTGAAGCTCGTTCTCTTCCACGTCACGCCAAAGTACTACACCATCTCCGATCTGTTAACCGTTAGCAACCCCGTGAGGACGCAGGCCACCGAGGAAGAAGGGACTTGGGGACTGAACTTCACCGGCCAAGGCGGTAACCAGGTGAACATCTCCACGGGCGTGGTGCAGACGCAGCTCAACAACGCGCTGAGGGAGAAGTTTCCTCTGGCGGTGTACCAGGTGGACAAGGTGCTGCTGCCGTTGGAGCTCTTTGGAACCACCAAGAACACTCATTCTTCTGCGGCTCCTTCTCCTAAGGGTTCTAAGAGTAGTCCTCAGATTCCCAGCGTGGGTAAGGCTGGTGGCGCTCCTTCTCCTGATGGTCATGAGAAGGATACAAATGCTGCCAATGGGAGGAATGTGGGTTTTGGACTTGTCGTTGGACTTGCCTTGATTTCCATGGGAGCTCTCCATTGATCATCAGATAACTTGTGTCTCGTCTTTTTCTTTTTTCTCTCCATCACTTCATTTGTGAATCTTTATCTTTTTTTCTTCTTCTTCTTCTTCTACGGACAAAAGGAATTGTGTTGGGTTTGATTGAGCCTCATTCTTTGTATTTAAGGCTTCTTCTTTTTTTTTTTTTTTTTTTTTTTTTTTTTTTTTTTTTTTTTTTTTACTTGTATTTAATGGCTGTCTTGTATTTAATTTTGGATCATTTGAGTTTGGTTATGAGAAAAAGACCACATACTTTAGTTTTTTTTTTCTCATCCGAAAACATAAATAAATGGATGCTCAACCATTTACAAAAAAAAAAAAAATTAAAAAAATTGAATGCTCAACCATTTTGTCATGCTTCATTTCTTTCATTCTTCTTTTCATTTCTTTTTTTCAACTTTAAGGAGAGTGGTCTCTTGTGACTACGAATATGATAATTAGTGTAATAGTGTTTATTTATAAATGATTTTTTGTTTAAAGAAATTACTCAAGCTAGAAGGAAATATGGTAGATAGCATAAAATTGAATGAGTACGAACTTAAATACAACTTAACCGGAGATATAAAGGTGAATTGGATGATTAAAGAAAGAAAGAAAAAAATCATGGATTTATTCTTATTCTAACAAAAAAAATTAATAATTAATAATTAGTATTTATCTATTAAAAAAATACAACTTCAGTAACAATGTATGATGTATGGACAGTATCGTTGCAAATGGGATATTTTAGGAATGAGAAAATATACAACTATACAACGAGGATAATCTCAAACATCTAACACAGATAATAAGGTTGTTACAGCTTTGAATAAATGTTGTTAATTATCACTAGTGTTATCTTTGGCTGCGTACAAAATAAATCTCGACTTGTTAATTACTTGTAATTTCTTAACTCATTTTCTTAATCAGTATTTTGAAGACCCTCATTAATATTGTTAGTCAAGATGGAAGGTACAATTAACATCAAAAGGTAATTTACACAAGGCCACCTCAATTAATTTTAGTCAAGATGCGATGTCCTAATTAGAGAATGATATACAATTATATGGTTGAATAATGCACTGTTCTCCAGTGTTGTTTTACCCACCCATGACATGATTATATATATATATATATATATATATATATATATATATATATATAAACTACGAATTTTGTTCAACTGAGAATAGACAGATCTGATCTCAAATTTAGCTAAAATTAAAGATATGAGAAAAGAAAGAATATACTACTAGCTATTGGATTAAAAGTTTACCACAAAAAACGTAATGTACCAAATTAACAAACACTTATAAGTTATTAGCGGTTATTAGTCGTGCTGCCACATTTGACTATGTGAGTACCATTAATTAAACATCATCCGCCAAAAAATCAATGGTCCACCATGCAAGTTTGTTAATAGTCTAATGGTAGTAGTTTGTAGTTTGTGTTAAGATTCAAGAAAGGTTAAGAAAATATTTTCGTCATCCCTAGCAGGTTTGACATTTTTAATGTTTCAGTTCCCTCCTTCAAATAATAAAACTAACTGTGAATTAGATCGACTTCTTTGTTTTTTTTTCGTTTTTTACAAGAGGAAGAAAATAATTAAATATAAAGACTTTATTTTATTTTATTTTTGTCTCTGGTGATGTAGGAAAAGTGTAATTTATGTATTATCTAAAATCTTAAAAAGAAAAGGAGGTGTGAAGAGTAAAAAGATGATGTAAATAGGAACCCGTGATAATATTTTTATTTTGGAACGTTGGGTCTATGGGGATCCCCAGCACAAACGGCCCACCCCGATTAGTTCTATCTCTCACGTGTCACGTCTGAACCGTTTGGTTTTCTTTTTCTTGATGGAAAAGTTTAAACCCTACAGAAAACGCTGCATAAACCCCACAACAACCCCAAACCCTTAACTTTAATCGGCGTCAATCGGAATTTCGAAGGTTCATCCATTTCCATTTTCCGTCTCTTCCCCGGGAAAATTTTAATACTAACTAGCTCGCGTCCTTTCTCGATCAACTTGATTTTCGATTCTATTTTTGTCTTAATTGTTGAGAATTTTCCGAAAATTCGATTAATGTTCTCCCCCCGATGAACATTTTTGTTTCCTTTCTCGTTTAACTTTATTGATTCCGGATCACGTGTTTGTGTTCAATTACTTGACCTTACTTGCATTTGCAACATTTCTGTTCAATTAGGTAAAAAGATGAATCTGAAGAACATGAAAGTTCCGAACGTTCCAGGTGGCGGGGCGATCTCTGCGCTGCTGAAGCTTGGGATTGTTGGTGGAATTGGTTTGTATGCAGCTTCTAACAGTCTCTACAATGTTGAAGGAGGTCACCGAGCCATTGTTTTCAACCGTCTTATTGGTGTCAAAGACAAGGTTATTATATGAAAAAAAAAATGAAAATGTTTTGTTATTTACTGCATTGGAGTGCTTGATGACTGCTACTTGGTTATGATTGTGGTGTTATGATTGATATTTTTCAGAAGAGCTATTTATCTTCTCGGTTGATTTGTTATCACTTATAAGTGTGTGTGGCCATTGTTTAAGTTCTGTTCTGGTGTTGGCAGTAAAATTGATATGTTGGTTAATGTGCAGGTCTATCCTGAAGGAACTCACTTCATAATTCCGTGGTTTGAGAGGCCAGTTATCTATGATGTCCGTGCACGACCCCATCTAGTTGAGAGTACATCTGGGAGTCGTGATCTACAGATGGTAAATAATACATGTTGCTAGAATTTGCGTGTAGTCACAGAGAAATGGTTTTGATATCAAATTTGTAAAACCCTAGAAAAGAATTCTGACCTTAATCATATTGTATTCTTGGAATTCAAATTGATTTGAGCATCTTTGTGTCTTTCCTCTTGATTTGCAGGACTTTTTGCATTAGTTTCTCTACTTTGTCCCTTAATTCCTTTTTTGATGGTATGTTTGTGTGGACATTATTGTGTCCTTCTGTTACATACATCATTGTTACTGGGCCAAACTTTAGGTAACTAAGTAATATTCTCAACTGAGATTTGTTCCATTATGTTTCACCACTGACATGATTGCCACAACTGTGAAACATAATTGTTATCAGATTGTAAAAAGTGCATACAAATTAGTTTATTTTAATTTTCTAGACATGCTATTTTATATAGGAATTTTAATGTCAGTTTTTACTGGAATCTGGATTGCAGAAGCAATGCTTAAAATTTTGCATCACTGCTATTTGCCTATTTCATTCTTGTTGCCTGAAGTTTGTTTTTTGATGACAAGATTTACCTTATGAAGTTCAAATGATATAATAATATAATTGAATCTGTTGGAATATTGGTTCTTTCATCTAGTTGAATACATTCCGATCTAGTACCCCTAGCATTGGGACTTAAGTATACGATACTGATGAAAAACATCTATCTCAATTTTAATATCAGCTTAGCAGCTTTAGAACCTGATAGATGCCCCCTAATCTGAAATGATGTAAACATATTTACATCACCTCCCCTTTGGTGTTTTAAAATCATTTATTTCTGAATTTTGAAGCTGTTAGACATCTGATATTTGGCTTTGAAGTATAAATATCTTATGCAAATGCTTCATCGGTATCAAATACTCTAATCTCCAATTTGCCTTTTCAAGTTTAGCCTTTGTTACTAATGGGTGAAGGTATCTGCATCCATACTCTTTCCATCACTATCTGCATATTGGCTTTTATCCCACTGTCCTGGGTTATTCTGTGACTTTTTAGCTCTTCTGTGAATGATAGGATGTTGGAAGTTTCAATTAAGATTTTCTAGGTAAAATATCTTTGATTTCTAGAAACCAATTAACATGTGCAATATTGACCTTTTATTGATTGCACATACATGTAATGCAGGTGAAAATTGGACTTCGAGTTCTTACTCGCCCGTTGCCCAACCAATTACCTACGGTTTATCGGACCCTTGGAGAGAATTATAATGAAAGGGTTTTACCTTCAATCATACATGAAACTTTGAAAGCCGTGGTTGCCCAGTACAATGCCAGCCAGCTTATTACTCAGCGAGAGGTAAGGAGCAAACCTTATCTATATGATGCTTGAAAGCGAAAATAACCATTTAAAAAAAGATTGCTTGTTGCTGAGGTGATGCAAAATAATTGCAGTTTTTTTTCAACACTTGTTGGAAGCCCAATGGACGTATTATGATTTTTCCGTGGAAATATTCTTCTGAAATCAGTTAACATTACTCAATATCACAATGCGTATTTTATAAAAATCAAATCCTTAAGGATGATTTATTGTCATGTGAACTAGAGAAGTATTATTGTTTTTTGTTTCATTCACATGAATCATCTCCCTCCGAATTTCTTTTATTAGTTCCATCCAACGTTTTCTTATTTTGATTATTCATTTCTAGCACACAGGAGAGTGTGTTTAAACTTAAACATTTAAATTGACCTTAATCTTTGTAGGCTGTTAGTCGGGAAATCCGGAAGATTCTGACTGAAAGGGCTGCTAACTTTAATATTGCCCTTGATGATGTGTCAATTACTAGTCTGACTTTTGGCAAGGAGTTTACTGCTGCAATTGAAGCAAAGCAGGTGGCTGCACAAGAAGCTGAGAGGGCTAAATTTGTTGTGGAAAAAGCTGAGCAAGACAAGAGAAGTGCTGTAATCAGAGCACAGGTGATGATAAATTTTTAATGCATAGATGCAGTTAACACTGTGGTGCTTAGTACAAGTTTCTGCTAATTTTATATTTCCAATACAGTATGCGTATTAAGGAAAAAGTGTTATTTGCTGGGTTAGACTATACTGCCATTATTCTGACTAGGTCTTGTTCTGAAACAAAACACCTGAAACTCATGGAAAAATTGGTGATTTTTTTTGCTCGATAACTATGTTGGGTTCTTCTTTGTTAACAAGTGGCCTGTTCATATCTGCCCGTTAAGTTTAGAGTGAGATTTTAAATTTAGCATATATTATTTGCTATTGGCTGTTTTGCTTATTAGACCACTTTTGCATCCTAAGTATTCAGTTCTCCCTGACCTTTCTTACGAATCTTTAATGAACAGGGAGAAGCAAAAAGTGCCCAACTGATTGGACAAGCTATTTCCAACAATCCAGCCTTTATCACACTGAGGAAGATAGAAGCCGCAAGAGAGATTGCACATACTATATCAAACGCGGCAAACAAGGTTTACCTGAATTCAGATGATCTGCTGTTGAATCTTCAGAAGATGAATTTGGAGCCAGGCAGAAAGTGAGTGGTGGGTAGCCTGTTTGTTTCTTTTTTTGTTTTTAGCTTGTAAACGATCAATTTCAGGATACATTTTCTTGATATGTTTTCATAAATTCGGATGTAGCTGGCTTGATTAGACTACTGAACGGTAACCCTTTGAATCTTTTGCAAAGTATTAATTGAGAGCCAAACGAATGCTTCACATTACATGAATGAAATAATTTCAGCTAGAGTTTGGGATCCTGATTTTTTTTTTTTTGCTGCCTGAAAAAGTTGGATTGTCGATTTTATACTTTTTTTCCTTACCAAACCTTAACTGATGCGTTAGACAATATTTGCCCAATGATGAATGAGAAGATTTGATTAAAATCTGTACTATTTGGTTTGACACTTGACAGTAAATTTACTGATGATTTTGTTATAGCATGATTAATGTAAAGTATAAGGGGTGTCAGTGTATATTCTTAAAGAACTGAGGAATGTTAGTCTTGGATTAGATAAAGGCATGAATAATTGAATGATCTAAAAAAATGCAGGAGAAAGTTTGTGTAATTTTATATATAAAAAAAAAACTTCAAGGGGATTAATTAACTTAAAAAAATAAAATTAGATTTAAATATTTTCCAAATTTGATCCCAAACCTGGATGGAAGGACAAGACCCTTTGCCCTGAGATCCGCATCTAAAGATATGTAATTCAACTGAGTCAGTAAGCCAGTTTATAAAATACAGCCTCTATATGATTATATTATGATATTAGGGCTCCGTCATATCACATGTGCTAATTGCTAAATGATACTTGTAAGTTGTTACTTGTTAATTGATACAGAATCGATGTCAACAAGATTATGATAAGTAGAAATACAATAATAAAAACCTGATGCCGCTTCTTGGTTTGTTTGATTCGTGGCATATTCAACCCAAAACGTCATATAAAGAAAGTTTCAATTAATTTTTGTTCCTTTAAGCTGTCAAATGTATGGGCATATTGGCCAATTGGCAATTTATTCGATATGTTCGATATTGCACCGCGTCATGCTTTGACGTATCGAATTTAATCAAATCAAGTGATGCTATGTTATGTGCCACGTGGATTTCAGATATACGTTTTAAATACTTTGCCTAGCCAAAAATAAGTAACTCATGGATAAGCTTAATGAGTTCTGGTACAGCGTCATTGCAATCGTAATTAAAGGCACCGTGATCTGGTTTAAATGGTTTTTTCAACAAGTATTACAAAAGGATATAAGTAAATAAAATAAATTTATTTTCCAAGTTAAATTTCATTTATACATCTTAATCAGGTCTTTCATCTAGGTTTTCTAAAAGTTAAAGCGTATAACTTTTAATTTTTTTTAAAATGATTTATTTTATCTTTTCATTTCTTTAAATTTTTTGTGTGGAAGAATTTAGTCAACCTGTCTCTATATGTGATTTGTGACTCTATATTGAAATCGAAACAATGGATGCACAAATTATATATCTTGTGGCATATGAGTATAAATCCATAAACCCAGTCACATGTATAGAGAACTGAAATATGATTTTAAATATATAAAACTGTAATATGACTAAAATAAAAATATGTAATGAAAATAGCCTATTACTTTTTTAAAAAAATTTAATGGAATTTCTTATTTACTGTCTCATTTATTAGTATATTATTTATTTTAATAAAATTTCTCCTCTAATATCAGATTATTTCATTTAATTTTCATACTACTTATTCTGAATACTTAACCATTTTCTACTTTTAACAAAAAAAAAAAAAAGAAGAGAGTTTTGTATCAAATATAGCATCAATAAATAGGAAACCGAAAAGAAAAATTGGGGGGGGGGGGGACTAATTTTACTGGTTATATATATGGATATTTTAAACAAAATATTTTATTTGATTTTGTAAATCTGAATAAAGAAGAAAATCATTTCTATATTATTATATTATTAAAATGGTTAAAAATGTTACTAACATCGCTGTAATATATTTTTAATTTTTATGATGATTTGTTTCAATAAAATAAATTAAATTATTTAACAAAAATAATATAAATTTATCTAGTAAAAAAATATTTAAAGATGTATAATTTATATTGAAAATATTTCTTTTGCGTCATATTTCTTTGAAATAAGTTTCTAAATTAAACTTTAAGATTGAATAAATAAGAAATTATAAATAATGAAAATTTTAAACAACTTCATTAAATCATTAACTCATCCTTTATAGGATAAGAAAACATTTTTTTATCTCAATTATAACAAAAAATGTTTTTATATACTTAATTTTAAATATGTTAATTATTAATTTTATTTTATTAAGGATACATTTATTCATTTTTAACTAAAGCAGATATATTCATTGAATTGATATCAATATAAATCACACTTATAAGTTGAAAAAAACATCTCTTAAATTGCAAAGAATGATATTAAATAGTAGTTTAAAATTCTCTAAAAAATATAACACTT
>PYAF01004793.1:762593-799057 GCA_007407185.1 Glycine tomentella
TATGGTCGGCTTCTACATGATCCTCCGTGTGGTTGATGTGGTGCCGACGCTCCTCTTCTCTTCTTCCGTCGGTATTTTGCCGACGTTCCTCCTCTCGTCTCCTATCATCGCGATCCTCTAGCTGGGCAATTAGCCGCTGGATGTCTTCCTGACGTTGAAGTTCATAACGCTTCTCCAGGTTCTCCATTCGAGCCATGAGCGTCTGGAGAGCATTCTGAATGAAGCGCTGTGAAGCTTCAGAATTTTCCTGTGCCGCCGGAGTGTTGACCAGCTCACGAACTGCGGGTCCCGCACGGGATGAAGCCGTGTGAGACAGTGCGTCTTCTGCCACCCCATGCTCCGGAATAGGATTCCTGGGTGGGTCTTCATGTCCGATGTTCCGATGCCTCCTGGTATTAGCCATTGAGAGATGGTGGGATTCGAAATTTATCGTTCCCCACAGACGGCGCCACTGTTCTGGTCAGCAAGAACAGAAATGTCCAACAAGTGGTGTTGGATGATTTTATGTTGGATCAAACTCTCTCTCTCTTAAGAAGCTTATAGTAATGAAGCAACTCAAGGAAGAAGATCACAGCACAGTAAATACGACACGTTGGGGGGTACGGTGTGTGCTTGTGTGAAGGAAAAGAGAGAGCCAGAATTGTGTACCTTTCACCATGGCAGAAGCAGTATTTATACCTGGACATCGATAGAGTGGTTGAGCCCCATTATCTCCGGCCAAACAGTTGAACGTTGAGCCCCATTATCTCCGGCCAAGCAGTTGAACGTGCAACCTTTCCCCTTGATATGCGGAGATTCTGGTAACTGAAGATTGTAACTGTTCCCCCTTTATTCAAGGTAGTTATTTCGTGGGGAAGAAGATAATATTAAATAGGATATATTGCTTATCCGTAACAGATATAATTCAATTATAAATCATCATTTAAATTACTTTAAGATAATTATTTTAAAAATTAATAAATTTATTATATATGATAAATTATGATTGAATAATTGTGCAAATTTTCTTACATTATTAATATATAACATTTTTTCTCTAATCAAGTTACTAGTTATGCTCTGCAAAAGTTTGAATTGTATACAAAGATTACACGAATATATGCTCTTTAAAAAAATTAAATTACTAGAAGTCCAATTCAACCATGTCTATAACGCCTATTACGAAAACGACGTGGATAAATAAGGATGCAAGCAAAGTATCTCATCTATGGCCTTTTAAGACTAGAAACAAATAGATGGAAAGTTTAGAACACTAATTGCATTTTATTCTTTTATTATTATTATTATGCTACACATACAAAATATTTATCAGCTTTATTAATAATTAATAATCTTTAATAAAATATTTGACTTGACTACTTTTAATTTTCCCAATTATATTTTTTCTCTGTAAAAAATGGAACCCAAATTCTTAAAAATTTGAATCCACTTTCATTTGGACAAACATAATATTAGTAGATCTCAAATAAATCACAATTTTGATCATTGGAAGAGTATGTCTTTATCATATTAGTTTATAAAATAAAATAAAATATCTAAACATTTAAGTTTGAAAACTTAATCAATTATTATTGTGATAGTCTCTAAACATATATTGATATTATACTTAAGTCGTATATTTGGGTACTTTAGTAAGTAGATGAAGAATTGGATTGAGATAGAAATAGAAATAGAAATAGATAAAAAGGCATTTGGCACTATTTGGGATTAAACATGGAGCAGGACAAGTTGGGCGCCGTCCAAATCAATAGGTACACAAAATGCAAAGCAGAGGAGGAAGGTGACATAACCTACAACGTCAGCCACAACAAGGAGACCAAATACAAATACCACGTACACCGCGTGACTTGGAAAATTTATGTTTTTGTTGACGTAACCAGTTATTAGTTTATGACCCTTTCAATTCTCAATTCTTCCACCACCATCATTTATATTAATTCCACACCCTCTCTTCCAACCTCCCATACCCACAAACATTTACTAAGATCATCATCAATTCATCATGCATCAAGCAATTCCCTATAGATCATGGCGCCCTCTCCATAACCCCACCACCCACTTCACCCCACTCCCATTAATTACTCATTCCCACAACGATGATGATAAGAAGACCAATATTACTGCTAACAACAATAATACTAATATTCATTCTTCTTCTGTTCTTGTTTCACCAAAAGATAAGGAGGGGATGAAAATGGTGCTCAACATGGTTTCTGAGAACGCCGTTATAGTGATTGCCAGAAGAGGGTGTTGCATGAGCCACGTGGTGAAGCGTTTGCTTCTTGGTCTTGGTGTTAACCCTGCGGTTTATGAGGTAGAGGAGAAAGATGAAGACGGCGTTGCCACGCAACTGGAAGCAACAATTCGTAGTGATGATGGGAACACACAACAGGGGAAGGTGCAGTTTCCTACGGTTTTTATTGGTGGGAAGTTGTTTGGAGGATTGGATAGGATCATGGCTACTCATATCTCTGGGGAATTGGTTCCTATCCTCAAAAAAGCTGGGGCTTTATGGCTATGATGACTTGATCTTGATACCCCCTTTGTTATTCTTTAGTTTTGTGACATTATATTATATTGCTTTTTTATCTAATTTTTCATTTTTATTCCTTGATAGCTAGTTATTAGCTTGATCGATATATGTTGTCTGATTACTCTTCTTCTTTGTAATTTTCCCTAGTGTTGATTAAGAATCACTTTCTCGAGCCTTCAATTTGGCTGCCTATTTTGATGACATGATATATGAATCAATGTACTCTGTCTTCCCTTTAATCATAACATAATTTGTTAGTATAATGAATAATCTGAGGTTAGTTGATGCATGGGTGAACTCGTTTGTGTTAAAGCTTTCTGAACTTTTTTTTTTTTTTTAACACAACTTGAATCCAAAATGATTACTAATACTAAACTTTTGTTTACACTTTTTTTTTTTTTGAATTGTTTACACTTTGTTTGGATCCACAAGTAAAAGAGGGAGGATATATTAAGGAATAACGGAAAAAACAAAGTTATCTATACCAATAAAAAATCGTCGAACTCACATATTTTTTAGACTCGGTCAGATTTTGGATGGAAAGCAGAGGGAAACATGTTACATAGTACAATTGAGTTTTGATTTTAGTTCCATAAAATATCAATCTTTCGTTTTATCCCTCTAAAATCCATTGCAGTCACTATTTTTATTCTTTAAAATTACATTTTAAAGTAGATAAATGACATTTATTTTAAGATATAATCTTTTTAGAGATGTTACAGTACATTAGTGGGTGTTGCAAATTGGGATAGTCTCCCAACATAAAAATAGTTAACGAGTACGTATGATATTAGAACAAGAATCAAAATTAAAATCCACTAATTTACACACTTCTCTATTTTATTGGAGATGTTTCTGAAATTTTAAAAACTAACTTTTTTTCTTTCTACAAAATAAAATAAGGAAAAAGATTTTTATTTTTTAATTTCTTTACTAACAAATATCTTATACTATAAACTCATTTTGTTCTCACATTCTTTCTTTTCTAAACCTAACAAACCCTTGAGCTTTTGATGAATACAAACCCTTGAACTTGTTCCGCAAACTCGGCGTATTAATGGTGCTGGGTTTAGAATTTAACATTTGGGCTACTTGGAGTTGGAATGGCCACAACAACACAATGAGTACATTCGGTTGCGTGTCAGCCTTTGTCAACTCTGTTCATCGCCGACAATGGAAAATAAACATTTCATGTTAGGCAGTAACTGTGATGATAAAAAAAATGTTAGCTAATTATCACGTGTACATTAGTATTTTCGTGCAAATTGTGCTTGGAGATTGTTTCTTTAGCCTCCCTCGATCTCTCAAATATCTTTCAACACTTTTTTTTCTCTCTAATAAAACAGGTGAGCAATTAAGAAGAGAGAATAAAAATAAGAGATATTAAAAAAGTAGGTTTATTTAGTTGAGATGAATTGGCAACAAGAGAAATTAAAAAGTGGTAGATATTAAAAATATTTTCATGCTAAAATGATGAGAAATTGAAGGGAAATATTCATAATACTTGTTGGCTGTGTTTGTTTCATTTAAGAACTATTCTTTTCTCTATTTTTCTCTTTTATACTTCTTTTTCTACTTTTTAAACCAAACTCTCTTCTTTTTATTCTATTTTTCACTTATTTACATTCACCCCATTTCTCTTTTTCTATTTTATTTACCTTATTTTTTTTATATGTTTCTTTTCTTTCTATCAAAAACACTCTAAAGCAGAATAAAAACACACACACACTCTAAAGCCTTATTAAGGAAATGGTTCTGAGTGCAATATTAATAATTATCTCTTCCATAGACTTTCAAATATTCTTAATTATATGACATATATACTTGAACTTGGACCTGCATGGTAGCTACATCAACATAAACAACGTAATTGAGTCTGTTTATTTTGTATAGACTAAGGCATAACTTTCCATCTCCCAATACTGGTATCAATTTCAACTTATGTGTTTGAAGGGCAATAAACGAAACTTCCCCTTCTAGAAGCTAGTGTGTGAATTTAATTTGCGTGCCATGTGCTTTATTAGTTTTTTCTCAACCCCCTTTGATGAGACAAAGTATTAATCAAACATTGCCAATGAATTCTAGTGTCTTACCGGCTCGATTTGGTATACACAATGATTATAGTTTTATTTGATGTCAATTCCTTATATGAAAAATCTGAGGAGGATCCACATAGAATTTTAGTCTCAGGCTCTCAGCAAATGAATCTAGAAAAGCATCTCCAATTCCTCTTTAGCAGTCCAATTTTGCCTTTAATTTGTATCTTCAATAAAATGTAAATTAGGATATCCAAGATAAACATAATAGTAGTTCACAATCACATGAGTGAGAAATCGTTGCAAAAGTTCCATAGGAACTAAATGTGAATTGGTCAGCAAACCACAATATACTGTACCCTAAACAAACCACATTAATGCAGTGTACATATATATAGTTTGCTGAAAATGAAGCTAGGACTCCTTATATCTCTTACTTATTCATGGGACTTACGGGGGTATTTCTCTGGCTTATACTGTGACATTGTGTCTCCAAGATATATTCCAGTTATCAAACAATTTTATTAATTATATTACTTTTGTGTTCCACCTATGATCTATCTTATTAGCTCCTTGTTTTGGCAGGAACATTGTAGGACATGACTTCATACTGAACAGAGAAATTGTTCAAGGCTAGAAACTTTCATCATTCGCCAAAACTTTATAAATAATTGTTATTTTCAGTAATACTACTTCACTGCCGGATCATAGCTCAATCTCCAAGTTACCATTTACAAATGCATATAAGGCCATGTTGCAATTGGATGTATATTGTGTTATGGTTCATGCCGCCCTGTCAGTATGCGTCTCAATCTCCATCTATCTTTGTCTTTACGTGTTCCAAATTCAAAGAAGATAAGGCTTTCTCAATTCTGCAAGCTGTAATATTGAATAAATATTAGGAAAATGGTAAAGGATAGGAGTAGGACTCTATTTCTGACATATGATTTAACTTCAATGTTAAAAGATGTGCAAAGATATAGAGCCACAACTTTTAGGGTCAATTTAGGGAGAGTAGAGTGATGGAATAAAATTTTAGTAGTGAAAGAAATATTTGAAAACGAGAGAGATTAAAAAGTTTTTGGAGGAAAAGATTATTTATAAAATTGACCACTTCTTGATTTGTGGTTTGATTTGGTTTCATATAAATTTTAAGATATCACTCATATTTATATTAGTAGTTTTTTTTTTAAACTTAATGATTAAGATTTTGTCAACACATTTAATCTAATGATTATAAATGATTCTCTAGAATTTTCTTACATGCAAAATTAAAATATAACGAAATATATACACCCCAAAAAGAGAAAGAGTCTACCATAGCACTAGTTATTGATAAATTTTTAACTTTTAAGCCCTGATTGAAATTCATCATAGACACAAACTACAGCATTTTTTATATCAACTATAAGGGAGAATTGAGTTAGAATGCGTGTAACTGCTAGAAAGATCATTTGCTTAACTTGTTTTTTTAAAACATGAAGTTTTAAATAATGGTAAAATATCAAATTAAAGAAAACTATTTTATATTTATTCTGTTATCTTTCAATCAAAATAAAATATTTTATTTCTTTTCTACGTACATTTGTTTATTATTTCTATTATTTGCATACATACTTATTTCTGACATTAATTAATAAGGTAAGAAAATGAAAATAAAATATAATAAATAGTAGTTAAAATAAAAACACTTTTGCCACATCAACAATTAATCATTATAAATCATGTAACTTTTTTTGACAGAAAAAACGTAACTTTCACAAGCTGTAAACAAGTTAATATAAATCTGATGAAAAAATTCTTTTGATAATTATTGTATTCAAATATTAAATAGAAAGTTTTACTAACTGGCGTGATTAACAATAGAGAAAATAAGTCATATACTAATGTAAAATAGTTTTACATGATATAATAATTTTATTGATTTTTATATTAATTATCAATAATAACTTATGTAGATCGTAGAAGTGTGAACCTAGTTGGATTCTCTTCAATCTTCTTGCCTTTTCCTTTCCTACCTTTTGTCTAAAAAAAGTTATAAATTTTTATTGATTGATGCTTGATAGTGGAAGTTTTTACATAGAAGACTGTAGATATCTATTCAGTTCTTAATAATAGATGGCCACAGTTTAAGAGATTTATATACATTTTTTTTCTCTTAAATAAATATTTCGATACATGAAAGTTTATGGGCCAATTGTCGTATGTCTCGGGCCATAGCTTAGCATGTGGGCCTATTCTCGCGAATGGAAATAATCCATAGTTTCTTTTCATTTGATTTTTTTCCCCTTTATGTTGACTAACGATGGGAAAATAGTTATTATATCATTATTTTGAGTATTTTATGATAGAAAAGAAGAGAGTTTTTATTTTATCAATTTATCTTATTTTGAGTCACTTGGTTTATTTGCGCCTCACATAACTCGCCATGGAGTTTGAAAACCTAACTAACAGATGTTTACATTTTGATAATATCAAGTGAAATTCAGAGCTGCCTTATTTTTAAAACCGTGGTTTTGACTAATTTAACAAGTGTTTGATGAAGAGAAACCACAAAACGTTAATTAACTGATTTTTTATGCTAGCCTCTTTAAGGCTTTTGAGCCATTCCAAGAGATATCAGAATTAAAATTTGGTATCCAAATGACAAGATTTGAATTGCATATTTATGCAAAGTTCTCCTGAATAATTAAAATCTCTTTCTAGCTAGCTTTGTGGGCCAATAATAATTTATTAAAGGAAGGGCACCGTCAATTTAGATGTTAAGGTAGACAACAAAGATCCCTTTTTATACGCATACACACTTTTATGTACCGAACGTGTGATTGAATATTAACTATTTCAAATTATCAATCATCGGAGTGGAAGATGGGCCTCCTTTGTCTATGAATTCCTACAAGGAAGGGAGTTTTGAAATTCTGTCTTTTTGCTCTCTTCGCCCATTCAAATTTGCCAATAATTCAGTGAACAAAACGAAGGATACACCACGCCATTTGATATATGATTTCTTCTCGTATTAAAAACATTGTTCTTTTATCCTTAGTGCAACTTTGTTGTGCTCATATAATTCTTGATGGTGACCTTCCCCGCAAACGCATCAGAGAGAACAAGATAGTGACCTTTGTTTACCGTAATAATACAACATGAATTGATTTTCTTGACTAAATAATTTCTCGTTTGGGCATTATTTGATCTATCTCTTTCTCTCTCTCTCGCTCTACGTATGCTTGGTCCCTCTACCTTTTTTTCTCAATTAAAGGGGGATAATTAATAGCTAATGCATGCTTATTGATTCACCTAAAAGTAAAGAGAGAATACTAGTGCTGTGGGGTGCTGCTTTTAAATTATTTTTTTTTCCTGAATACTTTAGTTATGCTTTTAGCTAAGAAAGAGAATCCTTCTAATCTTGTTATATATATGTTACATGGCAATGCACAGTTGGTTGATTGAGGTTATAGTGGTGGTCAATTCCATATCCATGAGGGCAAAGTGCTTGCCTCTTCAGCCTCTAAGCGTGTTCAGAAACACAATTCAATCCCATACAAATTCAATAACTGTTGTTCATCAACTAATTCCTTTTATTATATCACTAATAAAATTGGTGGAGTAGGGGCACTCGATCTACATAGCTAGCTGATTCTATCTTCTACCATAGAGAGTAGATTTTTTTGGGTACTCTGTTAGGGCCCCATTTTTATTTAAGAGTCACACCAATAAATTCTACCATGATATATAATGAAATTATAAATTATCTATTAATTTGTTTTTTATGTTCAAATTAAATTATGGTACGGAAGCATTTACACAAAATTGATTGCATGAAATATTTAACTAATATATTTAAGCACATGACATTTTGATGTTTAGATATTCATTGTCATTGTTTTGTATGGTACGTATATTTAATCATTTCAGACAGCAATTTAATGAAATTTTAATTTTAAAATTATTCTAATTTTGCATGATATAATTTATCACAAATTATTTTACCCAGTTTATGAAATTTTAAATATTATAAAAATTGTGATAATTAAATTAACTACATAGTTCGAAATTATATTGGTAAAATAAACTGTGATAAACTAACAATAGAATTATTCATACAAGTATAAAAATCCTAAAAGTGGATGCATAATAGATTGCTTGGTGGTAGGATTGTAGGGATGTGATAGGATGAGTTTCAGGTCCAAATTAAATAAAATGGTTGAAATATTTTATAGGACATAGTTAAAATATATAGAATATTATTTATGATGTTATTTAGTTTTTCTTTTTAATACCCTAAGCTAGGATGATAACAATTGTAGGATTTACATTCATTATGTTTTACTATTTAAGGTATGGTTTGTAATGCATTGAACATAAATGAGTGAAATGAATTATCTTATTTGTCTTTTAACTTCTATATTCTATAGTTTTAATTTTAGGTTATTTCCAGTAATATAGAAGTAGCATCCTAATGGGATGGCAAAGAGACAAGCTGGATTCTTTTTGCCCCTATGTGCATGTTTAGGGGATGTATCAAAAATTGAAACACAATTCCATCTTTGTTAGATTGTTAGGGTAGAGGAACTTGCATTTAAAGGTATTAATTATATTTTAATTAATATATATATATATATATAATATGAATTTTGTGATAATACTTTCTCATATGAGAATATAAAAATAATTAATAATAATTATTAAATTATGATTAAAAATAATAGAAAATTGAAATTAAAATATTTAAAAAATAACATAAAATATAATCATTAAATTCTTGAAAAAATTCGTTAAATAAATCAAGTATTAAAATATCTCAATTATAAAATATATTATAAACTCACATCTCCGAATCCAACTCCGCTTCTACAAGATCGGGAACACTTAATTGATTTCGACCTCGATTAAGGCAAGTTTCATTACAAGAAAAACATAAATTAGAGTCAACTATTTGATGTGCTGATATGATTTTTCAGCTTGTGTCGATAATAACATACTTCACATATACATATATATAGAGAAGAGATCAACGGAGTTACTTTTTTTTTTCTTTAGAGTTATTATTCATTTTTATTATTCATTATTTTCGTAAGATTTAATGATTATAATAAGTAATTAATCTTAATAATTAGATATATATATTAAAAAGATATTATTAGAGTCAACCTGTTGAGTTGGTTAATATTTATAAAAAAAAAATATTTTTTATCGTTAATACTGAAATTGTTGACGCTAGTTTTTCATTTTGACGGTGTCAAGAAGTGAGGATGAAGTGGAAGAGAATGGTAATGGAGCGGAGCTGCTTCAACAGCAACAACCTTTTTTTTTGTGTGTATGTGTGTATTGTGTTTGTTTTTACAGAGGTCATTGTTTAAAAGGCGCTAAAATAGTCATTAACTTTAGTTTTTGATAATTAGTGCTGGCTTTAATTTGATGATGCTACCTAATTTATTTACTTTTTTAGTGTTTTTTTCCTGTCAAAGTCAGGTTGAGATGGAACAAAGTAACTTTGAGTTTGAATTCGGATTTAAGTAATAGCAATCAAACATAAACACCACACATGTAATGACATCTAAATGTCATGAAACTTCAGAATATAATTTAGAGATAAACTGACGATCTGATGATGGCAAATAAAAAAAGACCGGTTTCCTTCACATTGTTGTTTGTGCATGTTTGTCTATAGGTTTATTTTTATATTTCTTAAAAACTCCTTTTTTTTTTTTTATCATGTCGAGTCTTTGATATTAATATTTTTTTTAAAAAAAAATTGATCGAAAGGAAATAAACTAATATTCAAGGTCATGTTGAAATAACAGCATATTTTATCTCAAAATCTTTTAATGGCATAATAATTGATATTGACAACCACTCTTCTGTTGAATCATTCAGCTTTTTTTATTGTGACATTTAGAATTGATTATTGGTTCTCTCTAAGTCTGACCCTTTTTACCCAACTTAAGCAAAAGTGAAGAAAAGCTGAAGAACTATCAAATATTGCAAAGCACTGTAGTCTATGGATAATGTTTGTAATCAATCAAATAAATTTGATGAAATAGTATATATCTATGGAATTAATTTGAAGTCATCATAATTGTTAAAACCAGTAAAACATCGTGGCGTGTGAAGCTGCAAAACACTAATTAGCATAAATTTGCTCTTAACAATCCACCATACTTGAATGCGTATACAAAGAGCATGTGTCATGAAACTGAAAAGCCGAAATCGTAAAACATGCATTGCATCCATCATATATTGTAAACGCAGTACTCTCTTCATGTAGCAAACACATTTGAGACAACATATAGTGGCATGAGTTGTTTTGCTTTTACTGTAACTTTGTTGTTCCTTTTCTGATATCTGTGATAAGAAAGAAAATGACGAAACTTTGCTATGAACGTATTCATTCATTCATTCTTGAAGAAACATATGTACTGTTGCAATTATGCATTACAAAGAAACCGTGCACATCCTTTGAAAAAGTGAAGTACAATTTACAAATCCAAAAGGGAATATTCATGTCAAGAGCTGTTCTTTCATTGTGTCCGTAAAGTTGATTTGGTTAAAATGCAACAAGATCTTTGTAGCATATCGTGCATTTGTACAGAAATTGATAAATAAAATAAAATAACATAATATTAAAGAAAAGAATTATCAATTGCTCAATGGTAAAAGGCAAATATTCTCCAGCTTTTGATAATCAGAACCATGTGGGTTTCTGTAATGGAATCCCAGATCTAAATCTGTTCAACTTTCGGGCAATTATTCCAATTTAATTAAGCCAAATCTACTACTCGTTGAAAATCCAGACTTTAAAATATCATCCTTATAGTATAATTTAATCTTAAAACTTTTTTTACTCACTGAATTTTTGTGATCACATCAATCACATTTTTCCACAATTTCTCATAATATCAAAGATTATGATGCACATGTAATCAAAGATTGTGATGAAATTGTACATGTAATCGTAATTTAATCCCATGCTGCAGAGGTTATAACTTATTTTAATATTGAAGTAATAATATAGAAATGAAATTGCATAAAACGATCAAAGTAAAATTTGCCAAAAGAAGAAATAGAGCTATATAATAACTGTCTTTTCAGGATGAAAAATTGACAGTGAGTCAGCTACAACAAATATTGTTGTACATATGTATTGATATTAATACTTTTCTGTTTTTACTTAAATTGGCCAAGTGAATTCTGAAATAACTAGTGGTTTACTTTCAGTTTCCGTGAACAAGAGGACAAAGAAAGAAACGAACACACCCTTGGTGACAACAATTTGCTTTTCCCTAAATTCACATATATAGGCTTTCAAGTTTCAAATGTCTGTTTCCAACCATGTCAAGCTAGAGAGAGAATTGAAGGAAGAGGGCAATTTGTTTGTGGCAACTGGCATGGTCGAGTTGTGGAGTTTGAATAGGAATCTCACAAGGCATTGAAAGTTGCAGCCTTTGGGGGGAGTGTTGGAGGGTAGAGAATATTCTAAGGCCAAAAGAGTTCAACAGCTAAACTCCAAAATTTTATCTTAAACAATGTTAGAAAGGAAAAACATCATTAGATTATGATTAAGGATTATCAAAGTAGCAGGAAAAGTCAGCCCACAAGGAGACGCCTACTCACATTTCCAAAAATTCACTGCCTTTGTCAGCTGGCTGTCTTCTATCATATTCTCTTTCATATTATTCTTAGTATTTCCAATATTAACATATATATACTATCATATTCAAGTTATAGCCTACAGAAAATATTAATACTTATATTACCCTAGAAAATCATAGCGTTGAGGTTAAGCAAACTTTTTACATTCTTTTTTTCTTTTGTGGTGGTGGGGAAGATTCTGCCTTCATTCTATGAAGAACTTACATTAGTATATACCTTACATACTATATATATCATTATTACAAGAAAAAAAGAGAATATTGTTTTTAAGAATTAATCTTCCTATATATTGATATATATAGGTCACATAACATAAACAACATCCATAGGTTAAACATTTTCACCTAAGCAAATCTTTATTTAAAAGAAAAGGAACCTATCCACGCAAAAGATGTTTAGAGAAAAAGCTAAAAAGTAAACGACCTACCATCCAAAATATTGAGGACGGAAGAAAAAGGTTCAATTCTCTATACATCTACCACTCGAAAAATTGACCACGCAATGAAGGTCTTCATAGACCTTCAACTTGTCTTTAAGAAATTAATCAAAAGCATGTTTGACTGCCAGTTGCATCATCATCACGATATGATGATAGCCAGTAATAACAATTATTATTATTATTTATTACAATAATAATAATTAATAAAAACAAGAACAAGAGTTTAGTTTGATGTATATATATAAAAGCCAAGTTGGCTAGAAACACTGTCAATGTAGGTGAGACATATGGTCATGTTGTCATCCGGACGATTATTCCCTTTTATGTGTTTTTTCGTATTTTACTTTGGATTAACATTGCTTGACAGTTTGGTGAGTGTGTCTGGACACACGTGCATGGCTGTTTACTAATAAGAGTAAGAATGCCAAAGCAAAATTAACAAGTTGCATAGCCAAAGTGATGGATCATAATGAAAAACTAGCTCGCTAACTCTCCCTACTTTTCTTTTAATCCATTGTATTATTGGTATTAATTCAAACATTTTACAAGATTTTGGCATCTATCAATCTTCTTCGGGGAAATGACCTGCTGCACTTTCACTTTGACTATGCTTCAAAGACTTGAAATTTTTTACTTTTTGTGGAAAATAAAGATTAAGGAAGGCGTTTGGGTTGGCTTTTCTTTTCCCAGTCACACTCACACGAGACACAATGATTTTCACTTTTTGACAGAAACAGCGGTTTGCTTTGATTTAAAATGGTTGCAAGTGGCCGGAGTTTTACAAGTAGGAAAAGTAAACAGTTTTTTTCATAGACGCTTGGTTATGTTTGTAGCGCTACACTAGCTAGTATGGATAATAGCGTTTTTTTTTTTGTTCTTTGTTTAATGTTGAATTGGACAATCTATACATAGAGCAAAGCTATATATATACTATACGAGAGCCTATGAAGCAAAGGTTTCTGAGGTCATGGCAGAAAAGAAAACTACAGAAAATATAACATGTAAACTCAGAATGATTTGGATGTAATGCCCTGAGGGCAATACATTAATATTAGATATATGACATATATGTGACAACAAATATATTCTTATTTTTGTAATTGAGTATTATTGTTCTACCGGATAAACATAAGCTTTATATGTTTTGTAACTTTTGTTGTCTTTAATTAGTGATCTTTATAGGCAAAGCTAACAGATTTACAATCAGGTCAGGGTGATGGTTAGGTAAAGTTTTTTCTGAAAATAACGACTCATTTCTCTTATACCTTATTACAAAGTTCATCTAATTCATGTTGGGTGGAAACTTTACATATATTGGACAACACAAAAGGACTAGTTCCTCACTTTTTAATTATCTGTAAACTTTGAATAAAAAAGTCATTGAATGAGAAAGGATTTGAAAAATAAGAAAACAAAAAGTAACAAATTATGGGATAATCATTCCAAATGAAGATATAACTTTCTCAGGACCTCATCATATGTGTCATCATACACCTTTGCCTCTCACCTCCTGCTCTCTCTCTATATTTCACTGACTGACCCCCCATCTTTTCTCTTTCTTTTTTCTCTCTCCTCTTTTGCTTTGCCTCCCCCATAGCATCTTAGTTTTTTATTCCACCTAAAAAGTAGATAATTAAAATTGACTGCAACATTTATGAGAGAGAGAGAGAGAGGGACAGAGAGATCCCATCTAGCATATATCAGTTGATGTTGGTTTTAGGGTTGGAACCATATAATTAACAAGGCTACCTAAGCTACCCCATTCCCTCGGCTTTTCTCCTAATTCAAACACTTAATATACTTCCTCCCACCTTAGTCAGATTTACAACTGTTTTCCAAACTGAGTCAAACGTAGTATTGAAGAAAACACCTTAGCTCTAAGATGCTTGAAAAGATGGATGATGGAGAAATCTCAAATGCTTTCCCTCACCAGAACCCTTCAACTGCTGCATCTAACAATCAGCCTCCTACTTTGAAGAGGAAGAGAAACCTCCCTGGAAATCCAGGCAAGTAATTTGTTTAATTCTTTCATGGCTTGTACACTTATACATACATACATACATACATATATATATATATATATATATATCATTCTCCGCATCTTTGGTTTTCTCTCTTTCTGTCTCTCTACCTTTTCTCATCATGATGATAATAAGTATATTCAAAGCTAATAGCCTTTTTTCACAAATAAAGAGCAATGGTTAACGGTTTATTATTATGTGAATGAATTAATGAATAATCTTTTGTACATGCACAGATCCTGAAGCTGAAGTCATAGCCCTATCACCAAAGACTCTGATGGCCACAAACAGATTCGTGTGTGAAATCTGTCTCAAGGGTTTCCAAAGAGACCAAAACCTTCAACTCCATCGACGAGGGCACAACCTTCCTTGGAAGCTGAAGCAAAGAACAAGCAAAGAAGTAAGGAAGCGAGTTTATGTGTGTCCAGAGAAGACATGTGTCCACCACCACCCTTCAAGGGCTCTAGGAGACCTAACTGGGATAAAGAAGCACTTCTGCAGAAAGCACGGTGAGAAGAAGTGGAAGTGCGAGAAGTGCTCAAAGCGTTATGCTGTTCAGTCAGACTGGAAAGCACACTCAAAAACCTGTGGCACCAGAGAATACAAATGTGACTGTGGCACTATCTTTTCACGGTACGTAGTCATATCTATCTCTCTATCTTATCTTGTAGATCACAAACTGTTATGATGAGTTTTATCCATCTCATACTAATAAAAAAAAATTGTGTAAAAGTGGTAACTTGTCTAGTGGTATATATAAAAAGAAAATTGAAAAATAAATTAATGAAACAAGCAATTACTATCCTTATCTTTGTGGCAAAAGAAATTAAGAGCATCGATCGCTTTCTTCATGCAGTAGTTGTGAGATGAAACCCAAAAAGATGTAGATGAAATGATAATCATGATGCTGAAGTCTTTAAACTGTAGCTGTGATATCTTTGTCTGACTCTCTCCTCTGCGTGCTTCTGCGTGTACGCTGTCTATTTTACTTTTTGGGAGTAGTAAAAGGAGAAATGAGTCTTAGTGCAGTGAAAAGAAATTGAAAGAATCTACACTTGCAAGTTTTATGACCTTTTTTGCAATCATCTTAAACGGCAAAAGTTCTAAGCTAGTTTTGAATTATCATAGATTACCTTATGTGATTATGAAATTGTCTTAATATCATTGACTAATCTGGGGAGTGGGGTTATGAACCCTATAGGTTAGGATTGAACTTGTCCCTAATCTTTTGTGCCCTTTCTCTTGTTCCCATTAAAAAAGTTAAACATGGTTAAAAAATAAAAGTCTCTTGGTCGTTGCTAGTGTTTATTACTAGCTCGTGTAGTTTATTTTCATAAGCTAAATGTTACAAGTCGTAAAATGCTGCAGTCTCACTAGATAAATTCTTAAGAGCTCCCGAGACAGAAAATAAAATTGTACTACACCTTATTATAATTATGCCTTTAACTCTTTTTTAAAGGTACACATTAGGTATCTTGCATGCTTGCTTGCTTTTAAATATTAGTTAAGAAAAATAATCTATGGACGCCTAAATCCTAAATGACACCTAGAGAGAGTAAGAGAAAAACATAAGTATATAAAACAACATGATGTTGTGATAAGAAAAAAAAAGATAAAAATAAATAATTGATTGATATTAATGAAATGTTTGATATATAAGAGTGGTTGTATATCGTTACTCGTAGTTAATTAATTTACTGTTTGTTATCAATTTGGTTGAGCAGGAGGGATAGCTTCATCACTCACAGGGCCTTCTGCGATGCCTTAGCAGAAGAAACAGCTAGGGTGAACGCAGCATCAAACATTAGCAACTACAGCATCATGCAAAATCCCCTAGGTCCTAACATGACAACCCATTTTTCATCATTTTTCAAACCAAATTCATGCCCTGATCAGGAACCAGCACCAGGAAACCAAACAACTAATAAGGGCATATCCCTTTGGATGACTCAAACATCTCAGGCTCATGAGGCAATGGCTAACAACAACAATTTGCATGGATTTCATCAACTTGGGTCTGTTACAAGTCCAACAGCAATTTATGGTACTAGTGGGAATCCACTTGCTTCATGCTCAAATCCACCACCCTCTAATTACCAGCTAAATTGGGAGTTTGGAAATAAACTCCCCTCCAATGGAAGCCATCAAGAGTTAACTAGCACTGCTTCACTTCCACTAGTCAATAACATTGTTAAGGATAACCCAAATCTTCAACTCGTAAGTGTCCCTTCCTTGTATAGCTCACAACACCAATCCCATCAAGCAACCTCAGCAAACATGTCAGCCACAGCTTTGTTGCAAAAAGCTGCACAAATTGGGACAACTTCATCGGACCCATCATCATTATTCCTTGGGAGCATAGGTTTGAAATGCAACAGTCCAGGCCAAGATGGGAACAAATTTTGTAGCATGTACGGTTCAAGCTCAGTACTCACAACAAGTCATCATGGGAGTGAGGCAGAGAATAATAATAATAATTATTCAGGTGATTTGTCACAAATACCCCCTACAAAAAGACGGCACGTACAGAATGAAGAGAGTGCATGGGGACAAACTAGGGACTTTCTTGGTGTTGGTGGTGCCAACCATTTGCCACCCTTCATCAACCAACGGATGGATTTGATTTGATATCATGCAATCAAATGCGAAGTTTTTTTTTTTTTTTTTTTAGTTTTCTCCTTTATTTCTTTTTTTTTTTCTCAATGAAAGGGAACATATGATAATAAATGCCAATGGTGGATGGGGTTGGAATTAGTAGGAAAAATAAGAATATATTTATCTTGAAACTTTGCATGGAGGAAAAAAAAGGTGGGAATTGAGTGCTTGATGGAGGCTGGAAAAGTTGTTATAAAAACTATTGAAGGGGTGAAATTAAAGAAGAGAGGTATCCATGCATATTCTTTTGAATCCTTAAAGCTAACCCCTTTTCTAAAAATGGGGGGCTTTAATTTTTTGATAAAGGGGAGAGAGGGGAGGGGTTTGTGGAGTAGTGGGGGCAAAGGATAGGACCGCTTTTGGACTCCATTATTGCTCAGTTTTCATCTCCGTGTTGTTGTGGTTGTTGCCTGTCAAACTGGACTCAAAAGAGAGAATTTTTCAATGACCAAAAAAGCATGATTATATAGTACAAATAGACCTGTTGTTTATTATTATAAAATACTAAGAATATGTACCCTTTCATTCGATCGATCAACAATGCATGCATACATGTGCTACTACTAGCTATCTTCTCTTTTTGTATGTCATCAAAATAATTTTTTAACAACATTGATAACGTGTTGGCCGTTAGAGAATGATGTTAAAACCCATTTATATTTCTTCATCTATGGCTTTAAACTTCCAAAAAATGAAGTGGTTCGTGACATGCTGTGAGAGGGCCAGGCTATTTGATAAAGATGTTTCAAGTTTGATAATTCTTTATGCGTATCCATGTTTATAATAGCATAAAGTTAAATATTTTCACATTTATAAAATAAATATTTTTTTACATCATTAAGGCCGAAAAGAATTCTTAGAGAGAGACTTGTAATGTTAAAAAATATTGATATGCTTTCACTCAAAGAGCTTAAATTTTTAGAAGAGTTTATTCATGACATAAATAGGTTAGACTTTTTTCCATAAATGATCAAATCTTTCTTCATTTCTTTTGGTTTTTCTTCGTTGTCGATTCCTCTTCTTTTTTAATGCATTAGCAATATTGCCTTTATTGAAAAAAAAAAAAAAAACATTGTTGCCTTTTTTCACTATCTTCCCTGGGGCGGTAAACTCAGCTCATAATTTAAATGTATCCTAAGACAAGTGTTTTTTTGCTTTTTGGTAAAGCAATTTTTTTTAGGTAAAATACAAGGCGTATGGGTCAGCCCTAAAGTGGATGTAGTAATTTCCCCCCTCAAAATATTCTCCTAACCGAAGAGTGAGAAACTATAATATCTTGGAATATGTATCATCAATCTTTTTTAGAAATTCTTTTCAATAGTGTTTTTTTCGTACACATACATTTCAAGATCTAATTCAAAATTAAATGCTTAAAGAACTCCGAGTCCCTTCTGTTTAAATTAGCACATTGATAGTGTCATAGTGATGTAATGATTATGTTTTATCATTAAAATTATGTTTCTATTTGGTTATAACTGAATATTTAATCATAGTCATCATAATTATTCCTTTTGTACGAGACAAATTCTTATATATATTCTCAATTAATAGTGTATAGAAAACTCACATCTTATGAAAGTCCATTACCATCCTTTAGCATCCAATGTTACCAGAATTCCTCCATGGCTCCATGAATAAAAATATAAAACAAAACATGCACATGAATACAAGAACTACAGGCCATCATCAGTTTTGATGCGGACAAATAACTTTAGTAGTAGTTTATGAACTCACTTGTTCTTTCTTAAATCTTAATTTCACCATTTTGTCTTCTATGGATATACTATACATATACTGAATTCCTCATTTCGTAGCAAATGTTATATGCACAAACCTATACATGCCTATTTTAACGTTATTATTTTCGTGCTTGTTAGCATTTTTCTTTACCTAGCAACGAAAAACAAGGGGCACACATATGCACATGGTTGATGGTATCACTGTTTATAGTTAATCTTATGCTCGGTTGCATTGTTTGATCAAACGGGTGGGAAAGAAAACATATAGGGATCAAAAGAAAAATGGAGAAAAGATAAAAGAAAAGCCATTTTATTGAGTATTGACTGCCGCACTCACCATGCTATGTTTTTGTTTTTACTTTTGGTCACATCATGACGGACGTGGTGTGGTGGCCTGGTGGGACAAGTTAATTATGAAATGGTTGTTCAACATTATATACCACAATTTCTTTTTACGTGAAATACATAGCAGATGATTAAAGATTTGACAACCTTTGATAATGATAAATTTTAATGTAGGGAAGACATATATGTTAAATGATAATTGCCATGCATGAAGTCTAGTCGTAAGATCTTCTCATTGAACGTATCGCATTTTACTTTCTTGTGATCTGACAACACAATTTTGATTTAGTCCCCTCAGAACATCACATTTTCATCTGACATCAGTGATAGGAAATTAAGATTTTTGTGTATACCCCCCAAAAAAACTATTAAGGTTTCTGAGTCAGTACGCAAGTACCAAAGAGACACGTATAGGAGTAAATCTGCTTTTCCCGACTATATGTATGCTATATGATTCAACAAAATTTATGGGAAAAAGTTCGAGGATAATCTCTACTTAACACGTATATTGTGTTTAAGATATGGAAGAGAAATATGATGGTTAAAATGGAGAAGAGAAAATCGGTAAAAAAAGAACAATAGAGATTTTTTTTTTTTAATTATGGTATTTGATTCTCGGGTATAACTCAAAGGTACTCCCAGATTGATGTTTTGTTTGTTTGAATTAAGGAAAATAAAAATTATATATGATAAGAAAAAATATTGAAATTTTTACTTACCTTTTTTTATCCCACTTGGTGAAGTTAGATACAAGGAATCACACAATGTCATTTGATGTCATTTAGCATGATTAAAAATATAACTTTCAAAAAATATTATTAAGTCTAAGATCTTCTTAGATAATTTCTTACAATGTTATTTTTAATCTTCTTCTTTTTCTTTCTTTCGAACTAAAAATCATAAATATGTTTTTCTAACTTATTTTCTTTATTGAAAAAATCGAAAATACCGTGTCATATATGCTGTACAAATATGAATAATTTAAAGATAATGATCTTGAAGGTCTCAAACCCACAATCTTCTCGTTATTAGCATGACACTTTAACCAACTGAGCTAATAAATCATTTATATTTAAAAAACAATATCCCTATATAAAACACTAAAATTTCTAATATATATTTAATATACATACAAGTTTACATAATAATTTTTATTACAATTAATTTTGATCTAATAATGTATTCTTTACATATATAAATTTTAAATAAAAATCATAAGTTTAAATAAAATTAATATATGTAAAAAAAAATATTATTAGATTAAAATTAATTGTTACAAAATTTATTATGTAAACTTATATGCGTATTAAATATATATTAGAAATTTTTGTGTTATATATAACAACAATATTTATTTTTTTAACATAATTAGCCTATTAGCTTAATTGGTTAGAGCATCATGCTAATAATGTGAAGATTACAAGTTTAAGACCTGCATGGAACATCATTTTTAAATTATTTTGTAAAGCATATTTTTAACGTAATATTGATAGTATGAATTATCAATCTGTATGGGCCTTATTAATTGTGAATCCGTATCGATTATACGTAAGGATATTTTTGATTTTTTCCTTTCACTTCTGGATGTATGAAAAAAAATATTGGGTGCAGAAATAAAATTCCTAAGTTTGGACCTAGTGTCTATCGTTCAGGCCCATTAGAGTAAGGCCCATAATTTGAACTTTCCAGAAGCCAACTCCAACCTCTTGGCCCACAACCCAAAACAAACAAGAATCCAACATCCTCCGCACCAGCGTTGCGTGTTAGAATCGAAACTCCAGAGTCCAGTGAGAGAAAGAGAAAGCATGAAGTTCACAGACTCGCCGGTGATCGAGCTTGCGGTGAACGACGCCGTTCTGTCGCTTCAGCAAGACAACGGGTCCATGCACGTGGGAACCTCCGTGTGGCCATGCTCCCTCGTCCTCGTCAAATTCGCGGAGCGCTGGGCCCCACCCTCTGACAACAACCCCTACGCTCGCGTGCTCGACTTCCAAGGCAAGCGGGCCGTGGAGCTCGGCACGGGCTGCGGCGTGGCGGGAATGGGCCTCTACCTTTTGGGCCTGACGGACCTGCTCCTCACCGACATCGCACCCGTCATGCCGGCCCTGAAGCGCAACCTGAAAGTCAACAAGCCCATCCTCCGCAAGGCCCTCAAACACTCCGTGCTCTACTGGAACAACCCGCAGCAGATCGCTGCCCTAAATCCTCCCTTCGATTTCGTTATCGCAACCGACGTCGTTTACATTCGGGAATCTGTTCCTTCCTTGGTTTCTGCAATGGAAACCCTCGTCTCCGACGACGGCGTCGTTTTGCTCGGGTACCAGCTTAGGGCACCCGAGGCGCACCAGCTTTTCTGGGAACTGTGTGAACAAGTCTTCCACGTTGAGAAAGTCCCGCACGAGCATCTGCATCCCGATTACGCTTACGAAGAAACTGATGTTTATCTGTTGAGGAAGAAAAACAAGAAACAGTGACTGATTATAGCTAATAGGTATTTTTTTTTTAAAAAAATTTATGTTACGTCGATCGCAAGTGACAACTCTGTGCACAGTTCAATGACTCAAGGAAAAAAAATGTTTTTATTTATTTATTGAGAAATTAGCTAGCAGCATTTGAAGAATGCTGTGTTGGTTGTTTAAACGTCCGTTTCGTTGTTTGTTAAGTTTGGTGCACAAGTACAAAATTGGGGTCAGTCACCAACCGCAAGTTAAATCCTTGATGCTTCCTAAATCCTAATGATTTCATCTCTGTGGACTGAATTTTGGATATTAGAATCATGGAAAAAGGTTAATTTTGTTTTGGGGTGAAAGATGCTGTTATTGTTCTTCTATAGTTTTGTTTTTTACAAACTAATTACTGAATAGAATTTATAGAAGAACTTATTTGCGAGTTCACAACTTTGTGGATCAATTTATATAAGACGGAAACTTTTGGAATCAAAGCAATGGCACTAATATCTTTCAAGGGAACAAATTGTATGTATATTCACTCTTTGATGTTGATTCCAGCTTGAATTTTATTGCTGGATTCACATTGTTTTGATAGGTTTATTTTTGCTCTTGTTTTCATTCTGATAAGTAGGTATTGAGGTAAAGACAAATCTTGGGAATTGGCTAGTGTTAGTGGTAAGTTAGATTAAAGACGCAATAGTCTTGCAAGATAATATTGGTGTCATCTGAAGCTCCCTGAATACATCCTAAGTGGTATCTGATTCTGGATATTTTCTAATATTTCATCTTATTGTTAATTGAGAATGAGATTATTTTTATTCATCTGAAAATCTGTCTACTAGCATTGTCAGAGTGTTTATATGCATTTTTTTTTTCTACTTTGCATGTTATCTGGGATGGCCTTGAGAAACTTATTGTGGAAATCGGTTCTTCTTAACAGGGTGTGATAGAATGTTGTTCGCCGTGGTGTTTATGTTGACCCTCCAAATGATTGCCAACAAAGGATCCTAGAATACTTGAGACGCGTGTGCTTGCTGCTGTTTTTGTCTTTGTTTTTCTGAGCTTTAGGCTCCCTTGACATAAAGGGGAAAAAGGAAGTGAATGGAGGATATTAAATATGAGAGTAAAAGCTACGTATATCTAATTATTACATAAATTTTATTATTTAAACATAGCTCATTGAACCTTCTTTTAAATGATTAATATTCGGATTCTGGTATATGTCCCATGTGCGAGTAGGAGTGTGCAGACCTGGTTTGCAATACACCTTATTGTAAATAAATGAATATGCAAATCATAGGCAAATACAAATTTCTTACGGTTGAAGGTATCATGGCTCTGCAAGACTTGGTTTGGTGGCATAAAGTAGTAGACTTGATTGCACTACAAGTCAATAGACCATCAGTATTATTTTATTTTAGTACAAACAAGCTACCAAAGAAAAACAGCTCAAGGACATGGCAGATGGTGAATAGTCTGTCACTGATGTAAAAACAACACCGAGAAGCAGACGCAGATGAACAGAAGCTGACTATTTGTGTGTGTACTTTGTCCTTTCTGTATAATTTTGATTTCATGCATCATCGAATATAAATATTAGTTAATCGATTCCTAGTTGTTATTCTGTCTAAAGTTGAGTGACTTCATTGTCTTTTGTCCAACACTTACTCAATTGCTTCTTCAAGTTGTTGTTGACCTTCGTATGTATACTTCTCGATTGAGTAAAATAATATTCTATTGTAGAGTACTTTTCATATCTAATCTCACTGAAATGGAGTGAAATTAGTGAATGGTTTACCTTGACTAATTTGCATTTTTCATAGTAATGTTGTTTTTTGACATCTGGTTACATTTTTTATTAGAACGCCAATGGATAGTCTAACAATAGCATGTTATATTTAAAGCACATAGCGGTTCTGTCATTAGCATTCCCATAACGAGGATGGTTTAATTTGCAGTGATGCTTAACAACCTAGAATGGCATTCTTCGTGGATAGAAATTCACACATATAATAATCATATAAATTATAACACTTTATAATTTATTTTCTCTTTATTTCTTTCCATTCTATCACTCATTAAGGGTCTCTCTTCTCTTTTTCCACTGTTTTAAGATAAGCAGTATAAATATGCAATAAGAATATCATTTCTCTGATGATAAGTATAGTAAAAAATTTTCACTCAGTAAAAAAACGCAGACAGAATCTTCAGTTCAAGAGTGCTTTAGATAAAAGTCATGTTTGCACAGATTGATGGTTAGTATTTACCCAAGTAAGGACAAATGAGATGTGTTTTCGTGTCACTGTACAAAACATGATAACAGCTACCCTTCAAAAATTCCAAAAGAATAAAAGAAAGAAAACAAAGTTACAGCCAAATCATTTTGTCTTTTTCTTTACTTTGCCCCCACCCCACCCCTTTTTCTTTTTTCCCCTCAATTGAAGTATCTGATCACTAGCTTTCAGATGAAGCAGTTTCTCCTTATTCTGTGCCACCTTTTCCTTCCTAACTAGATATAGTTGGTTATTAACTTATTTCTTCATTGCAGAATACAATTGTAATGTTACTTCCCCTTCCATGCATTGCATCTCAACTTTCCACTTCCTCACCACCACTACTTTCAAGGAATGAAAGGAGCACCATCATGGACAGGGAAATGGGATACTAATTGTGCAGTGCTGGACCTATGCTGGTCCCCTTGATCATAGGATACAAAAGAATTATTGTAGTACTCGACATAGCCAGTGTTCTTATGATTAGTTGCCTCATGCACGCCTTCACCACTTAGTTTTGCAGGATACGAGTCTTTCATGAGTGAGCCACAATGTCTAGGCTGTGTTTGATAGAAAACTTTGGAGACCACCAACTCTCCTTCCTTCTCCTCTTCATTGTTGCCAAGGTGGTACTGGTGCATGACCCAGTTTGTTTTCTCAGGCTTCCTTTGTTTTCTGTAGTTTGAGTAAAGTACAAGAATTTTCTTATACCCTTTTAACTTGCCACTGATGAAGACTGGCCTAGTCTTACCTGTTTTGTGCCACCGAGTCTCACTGCCATCTGCGTCTGTGTGCACTTTTCTCCTTTTCCTTGTTCCAGTTGTGTATGCTTTGGAAGGCCTGTGAAAGAAATGTCGGATCAACCCATCTTTGCTAACTCCTGCAGTAAATTTCATTGAAGCATTAAGATGTTAATTTACATCAAAGTTTAAAATAAAACTATACCATATAAGGTATACACTATCAACCAATCAAACATCATCTCTTATATGACTTCTAAGATAATTTAAAATTAAATGACAGTGTTAAACTATTTTACACCAGTATATATTTTATAATTTTCTTCAAAACTAATGACTATTTTTTATAATATGAAGAGCTTTCTTGTGCCAGATCAAGGAAGAGAAACAGTTGTAAACGCAAGGTTTTGTGGCTTGCATTTGTATCCAACAAATTAAAAGATGTTATAAAAAATGGATAACATGATGTAATGGTCACGTCTTCTGCCCAAAAGTATGACTTCAGCAAAGCTCATGCTTTCTTCGTTTGAAGTTACTGAAGTTTAAAGGAAACAAACGTCTGACCATATATTTTGATGTAATATATATATATATATATATATATATATATATATATATTATGTTTGGCAAACAATATATAATAACGAAAATTAAAATGTGATTTATAGGACATGAGATGATCGATATCCCTCGTTAGGAATCTTGAAAGAGTAAAAGATATAATGTGAAATCAATAATCTCAACTTTCTTGTATTTAATTGACCTGGCAACTTCTCTGGATGGGTACAGCAGATTCCATTCTCGCCGTCAAGAGTAGGGATGAACTCGTCAATTAATGGATGAAGCTTGTGAATATCAGAGCGCACCTTCGCTTCCAAATGTTCAAGAATCTCCTGATCAGTAGGATCAAACTTCACTCCAGCAGGAAGTCCAGGCAAGTCATGAATTCCAGCAGCCTAAGAATTAATACCAAAATATAGATATTTATTCTTGAAATGAATGCCCCAGTAAAATAGAAAAAATATAAAGACAAAAGTTTGATACAATACGTTAGGTCCTGTTGGTGTTATTCTCTTATCGGAATTGAAGTTTCACTTTGATAAACCATGTAATAAAGGTATGTAGTAAAAGATTACATAGATTACCGCCATGAAACTCTAATTCTGATTAAAGAACAACATCAACAATGCTTATGAAACTGTATCTAAGTTCTATACCAAAACAAACACTTACATCATTAAATTCAAACTACAATAGAAACAAAAAGGATAATGATAGTATTCGTTGACTTATTAGAGAGTTTATGTGAACCTGCTCTTGGCATTTGACATGATGACCACATGTAGGACATGTTCTGATCAAGCTATCTTTGTGCCTCTCCCCAATGATGCTACGGTTGTTTTCAGGATAATTGCACTGAGTCATTTCCTTGTTATCCTCTTTAATTTCACCCTCATTCCATATTTCTGGATATCTTCTTCTCCGTAAGTCTCCTCTTATGCTGCTATAAAAGAAATGGAAAAGAAACCGAAGCAAGATGGACCGAGGAAGACTAAGAGATATAGGTTGAGCTATAAGAGATGAATTTAAAGTAGTAATAATTAAATAGAAGGGGTAAAGAAAATGTTGTCTCTTCTAAAGGTTGCTCCCCTCATGCCAGTTTTTGTTGAAGGGTGGGAAGGAATTAAATTCTCCCTTACTTTTTTTGGTGCTTTCTTTTGCATGAGAGAATAATATTGCAGTCTTTCCCAACCTCCCTCTTGCCCTTACGAGGAAGAGAGAAGAGAGTGATACCTAAAATTCTAAATATAGAGAGTGGAACTCATAATAAGTGATGGGGGTTAGTTGCACAGAGAGAGAAGAATGAAAAGAAATAAGATATAACATTGCTTTGATCTCAAGTTTTGCTTTGCTTTGTATATTTGTATGAAAACTTGTAGAGGAATAAATGTAGATTTTTGTCCTTTATAGTCTGACTAAAGGTAGCTTTGAATTTAATTAATTAAAAATAAAACAAAACCAGTTTTAACATGAAAAGGAACAATTAATATAAGGATAGAAGAGTTAGTTGAGTGGGATTGGGGCAACCTAATATAAGCACAGAGCCACAACTTAGGTCCGATGTCACCCTGGAGTATAGATAAAGTTAAAAATATTAATACTAGAAAACTAAGAAGAATAAAATAAGAAAATATTTTCCAGCCAACCATAACTCCATTCCTTCACGTAGACTTCTCATGCATAGCAAGAAACTATTCTCCCCGCTCTCTCAATGCATGTAACTTGACAGGCTTGGCCTTCAACATCATTGATAGTTGCAGCACACTATCTTTTGCCACATGGCAAGAGCAAATGCATTCGTGTGTCAATATTTATGTACTAGCTAGGTGAAGGAAATGAGGAAAAATAAAAAAAAATACATTTTTTTTCCTTAGATTAGAGACCAAATCACTAGTTAATTTCTAGTGCTAAATAAGTCATTTTCTCATATGTGATAAGTGGATTTCTAGCGACATTTTTTTAACACTTTCTTTTATTGATTAAAAATTATTAAAAATGATGATATTCATTCAATAAATATGAGACTTACAAAATTTTATAATTTTTAATCAATAAAAAAAAGTTTGTTGAAAAGGATGTAGCATTTTTCTTGTTATATTTATACGACACATTTTTCTAAATTTTAATCTCTTTATTAACCAAGATGAGAGATATCAGTATATTGAAAGGAATAGATTAAATCATCGAACGTGTTAATTAATTAATTATCTTAAATTTAAGTCTCAAATATACAAAGAGAAAGTTTTAATACTCATTGTAGTATTATAGACTAGAATCAAAATCATCCCTCGCAAAGATACCCAAAAGAGACCCTTTAATTTCAACCATTACTTAATTTCCGAAAACCTTTTTTTTTATATATTTTAAAACTCGACAGCTTAACTCTTTGAATACTAAATTATACATGTTACTACTGACTGAATTTTTAGCATATGCTGAGGAGATTAGATTTATTTACACTACTCAAGGACAAGGTATGTTTAATATATTTAAAAATAAACGACTAATAAATTTTCCCAAAAATTATGGCAAATTGTTCCATAAATAGAAGGAATTTTCTGCATTTAGCAATAGAAATATTTGAGCATAACTTTTTTATTTTACAATAGATAGTATTAAGCCATATGTAATACAAGAAAACTTATTCTGAATGGGCCATTGCACACTACAGGTACAACTACAAGCATCAGCCAAATGGAACCGTGTACATAATTCTTATTATCAATATTTTTGGCTTTAATTACCAAAGTTCGCTATACTTGGTGATAAAAAAAAACATTGTCATGTAATTCCAAAAATTTTCATACAATAATTATACGAATGGACCTATTTATATTTCATTAAATAAATATGCAAATTAAGAAATAATTAAAATTAGAGAATATGATAAATCAAGTCACGTTAATTATATACAACTTCCGTGCAATTATCGTTGAGTATGTGCATTAACGGGTATAAAATTGTTTTTAATTTAATCAATAATTTAAATTTGAGTACTTTATGTTAAGAATGTTTTTTTTTTCATATATAAAAAAATCCCATCCATGCATAAAAGCATAAACTTCCAGCTTTACGGCAGCCCTTTAAAATAGGATTACATCATTTATCAAACTGGAAAGGGTAAAAGGTTTGGACAATTCGAATACTCATAGTTCAGTTTAGTTTAGGTCTTTTCGTTTGCGTTCCTTTTTCCTTTTACCTTTATTTTTTTTCTTAATTAATTACAAGTGATATGAGATCTCAATGATTAGCACTTCACTTCGATTTAATTTTCTCTATCTTTCCGGCTTTTTAGTTACACTAATGAATAATAAGTGATACCCTAAGCCCAAAGATACTTGGACTTGCTGAAGCAAAAGCTAGCTAGACACGAGGAATATTTTGGGTTTGAGGGTGGTCACGCTTAAGAAAAAAAAAAATTAAATGTAAGTGTAAGACTAATGTAGTATAAAAAAGAAAATTGATCAATGACACTAACCCGTATCCTAAATTTAGTATGGATTTTTTAAAGGAAGTATGGATATTTTAATCTCATACATTCTTAGGATAAAATATTTTATATTATAAATGAATTATAAATTACTTTTAATCATGAATAAGATTTTTAAAAGAATTATTTAAAAATTCAATAATTTTATTATAAATAAAAGATCTATTATCAAATACAATATAACAAACTTGTATATTATTCTAAAATGATGTAAATTTCAATTTTACTTTATGAATTTCTTAAAATAATTGTTGTACTCAGCCAAAAAATAGAACAAAAGATTAATAAAAAATAGTATCAGATGTAGGGGCCGGGAAGGGGATTTATGCAACATTTTTGTGGTGCTAGTATTGTGATTCTGGCAGACCAACCTGGTACAACTTGTACTAGTTCAGCACATGTTTGTTTCTCCGATGTATTTGCAGTAAAACAGTAAGGATTTGTGTGGGTGAGTTTTTTTATAAGCATTAAAAAAAATAAGAAAAAAAATGAGATGAATTTTTTTAAAAATAAAATTAAGTTTTTTATTAGTTAATTTTTAAAAATTTATCAATACAGTTTCTCTAAAAGATGAAATGACATATACAAATGATCATTTTAGTTTATAAAAACTCATTTCATTTTTTTCTTCTTATTTTCTTTCTCTAAAAGTACTTCTAAAGAAACTTACATTTAAACAGAACCTAAGTCTAAGATTGTTTCACCTGAAAAGTATGGGTGATGTTGCTTCTCGAAACTAAAGTTCGGATTGTCCCACCAGCAATCCAAACACAATTGGTTAATTAAATAAAATCTGTTATTAGCTTGTTCAAAAAACAAAAAGTATTGGTGTTTAAAAAACAGATGAGAGCTCCAAACACAGCGCATCCGCTCTAGGGAAAATAGATACTTCATACTTGTAACTATAGCAACAGAGTTTTCATGGAGGTGCCATTATATATTGAATCATTTTGATAATTCAGGAATTGGAATTTTTACAGGGTGTTATGACGTTTTAAGCAAGTTATTGGATTCCACACTCTTACATCTATATTAGGAAAAATTATTAGAATGTAAAAGATCATCAGGTTATTTATAGTCTCAACTAATAATAATTATGTAAGTAACTTAATATTTTAAATTGATTAAAATCTCTTAAATTTAGAGATAATACAATTAATTCTTATTAGATAGTTACTAAGTATATCTTTAATTTAATAAATATATTTTTGATTGTCCAAATGTACATGATTATTACTTGAGACATTAGATAACATGATGATCTTCAACCATCTAATAATTTATCTTTATGTGTAACAAATTAAGTCTAAAAAATAGCACAGGAAAATATTAATAAGAAAACAAAAAATATATGTTATGCCAATAGTAACTATATTGAAAGCAAATTTTGGGACACTTCTTGGGTAAATTTGATATCTAATTAGCTTGCTCAAGATTTGTACAGCAGCATGTTTAGATGAGTAATATCCAAAAGAACAAAGATGAGTAGAGAAAAACAAAGAACATATATGAAAGATAGTGATAGAAAGAGAGAAATTTTGTTGATATGTCTTACAGTTCAAGTTTTCAAACCTTATATAATGTTTCTAATCCGTTGGCAAATTTCTAACAAATAGCCATCATTCTCAAATCAATTGTAATAAAATACAAAATATAGAAGAATAATACTAAGTCATTTTATTGCAAATACAATTATATATAACTTTAATTTTAAACTAACAATAAGGCATTAAAAAAAGAGAAGACTACCAACATCATATGAAATAAATTTTCTCCTAAGTTTGTGTGTACGAGAGAAAAAAATTATTGAAAAATATCAATTGGTTAAATAAATCTCAATATCTAAATTATTAGTTCTTATACTCAATCAGAATATTTGGGCGCTCGAATATTTTATCTAAAAAATGGAACGAATGATAGTATCTCTACGATGAAGACTACAAGAAAGAAAATGGAATATTTAGTATCAAATTAAAATGTAGAAAAAGTAGAATAAAATATTTTATAAAAAAAATAGAAAGAAATAAATGATGCTTGAATATCGTTGTCTCTACAAATATATTTTGGATTCCCTACATATGCATTCGCCCATTTATGAATGACCGCTGTTAGATGATGATCGACTGATTTATATCTTGAATATGTATTTTAAGTTAGATTTGTCATGATAAACTTTGAGATGTTTAATCTTCATACAATGGTTTTGATTGACTGATATGGGAATGTATCAAATCCCAATCTATATTATCAAATCATACAGTTATAAACCATAAAATGAGTGTTTCTCATTTATTTTCGTTCACTTTGCTTATTTTCGTCCACTCATCTTTTTTCATATTTCTTTCTTTTTTACTAAACAGATTTTAGAATATATTTCAAGTTTCAACATTGAGTGATGAAAGTCGTCATTTTTTTACTACTTTGGACTGCAAATCTGCAATGCATGCAACTCAAGAGTGATATGGTCCATTAATTGAAACCAAAAGGCAGAAGTTGAACCCAAGATTTATTTATCTGCACAGAAGTATTGAATTTTTCAATAAATAAAAGCCCCGTTACAAATTGAAAATATCATACCCAACGTTAACTATTATGCGGGTAGGTTATCCGCATTAATTAAATGCATTTGATGCCCTTGTCACACCGCGGAAAAAAGAAGAAAAAAACATTGGTCAATGCATTTTCAAAATTAATCGAGTACAAATGGAGAAAAGATGTACTAAAACTACCCAATATCTTCCGCTTTAGCATATTAAAATTGAGATTTGATTTGAAGTAATCTCCACTAGGGTAGATGATGTTAATAAAAGGTTGGCGCAATTTTTAAATGATTTCATTTACAAAAACCTCTGACAACATCATAATCATTTCCAATTTTTAATAATTAAAAAAAATAATACATCCCGCCAAGTAGTATCTCACTGGCTAAGTATTTTGTCCCGCGTTTGTTTATTCTTTGCCATGATGTTACACATTAACACTTTTCAGGCTTCAAATTCAAGTCACAAATCAATATTAATACCAACTGTTGACTCAATTCTATAGGCATGGGATTTGGATATTTTGGCCAGTCCTAATGCCAAGTGATAGTACTATAAATGAGTACCGCAACAGAAATAAATAGTAAACAGATAAGCCAACTAGATATGGACGGCAATACGGATAAAGATTGGCATATTACAATTTATTGAGTTTAATGCAAAGTAGAACATAATATATTCTATTGTGAATTTCATTAGACACGATTGAAATTGGAAAGTTTCTTGCTATTTGTTACAATTGCTGCTTCAATTACTATTACCTAAGCAAAAACTAACTTTTTAAGTACCAAAGCTGAAGTTAAAATTGAAGCTGACTGTTATGATTTTCAGCTTCTAGCTCAAACTAAGCTTCATCAATATCCGAAGCCTCTTCCAGAAAATAAGGAGAAGAGAGTTTTCCACTTAAGGATTTTGGAAGTTCAGTTACTTCCTTCAGAATTTTAACGACACCACGCATTGAAGGGCGGGATATAGGAAGAGAGTTAGTGCAATGAAGCCCCACGCTGAGTACCTTGCTGATTTCTTCCCTAAATTGAATATCCAAAGTGGGATCAATCACCTCATCTTGTCCTTTCTGATCTAATGTGGAATGAACCCATTTTACTAGATCCTTTTCTCCATACTCTGGGTCAAGAGGGGGCTTCCCAGTTACCAACTCCAAAATTACCACACCAAAGCTATAAATGTCACTCTTTTCATTCACCCGAAGAGTATAAGCATATTCTGCATCAAATTGAATCAGAAAATCCAATTAAATCTATGCAGAATGTAGATTAATTAATTAAGCACATAACATTAATGAACACATATAAACAGTCTACAAGATTATGAGCATGTTTGAGAATCTGTTGCAAAATTACATCTGAGACAAGTAATTTTGTCAATGGATCATGACCTTTAGTTTTGCATTCATTTTGTTTTTATCTGTTGGATTTTCCTTAAAATGCACATCGCAATATTTTTAATTGCAAATCAAACATGCACTAATTTTTCTACCATATAGGGTAGGTTGAGGTTTAACATTGGATGAATTTATTCGTTTTTAAATCAAAATTCAAAAGTTTGTTTGATAATTCAAGTTTAAGGTTGTACCTGGTGCAATGTAACCATAAGATCCGGCAATCACAGACATGGACTCTGCCCCTTGGTTGGCTCCCTTAAAAATTTTGGCAACTCCAAAATCGGCAACTTTTGCTCCAAATTCATCATCTAGCAAGATATTGCTAGATTTGACATCCCTATGAACAATAGAGGGGACACAATCGTGATGCAAATATGAGAGCCCCTCAGCAGCATCAATAGCAATTTTGTATCTGGTGGGCCAATCCAACAAGCTTTTCTTGCTACTGTGCAGCAAATCAGCAAGACTCCCATTTGGCATGTACTCATAAACCAAGAGCTTGCTATCCTTACTGTTGCAGCAACACCATAATCTCACAATATTCTTGTGCCGAATCTTTCCCAATGTTTCAACCTCAACTTCAAAACCATCCTTCTCAGAATCAATAGATCCATTTCCCATCTTAGTTGCTCCCCACAATTTCTTCACTGCCACCACCTCGCCATTACTCAGCGCAACTTTGTAAACCTTCCCAGATGCTCCACTCCCTATTACATTATCCTCACTCAGCAATTTAATAATCTCAAACTCACTAAAACCCAGCTTATGAAACGACCTCCACTTTGAAAAGTGAAACCCCTTTTTCATCTTCTTGAAATCCCGGAATTTGAAGTAAAACCAAGCCACCCCAACAATAAACACAATCCCAGCAAGCACAAATATGAACCGGAAAATCCACACATACTTTCTGCTCTTACCCTCACTCTCACCACCCAAGCTTGGACACAATCCAGATAGAGCCTTGCATAAACCAGGATTCCCAAGAAAACTCTTTCTATAATTCTCATTAGCATAAAGAGAAGGAATCACCCCAGAAAGCTGATTGTTCGACAAATTCAACAAATTAAGCTTCAACTTCTGCAGCTCAATTGGAATCTCACCAGAGAACTGATTCCCTGAAAGATCAAGATAATTAAGCACAGGCAAGTCCCCTAACTCCTTAGGAATACTCCCACCTAACCTATTATTCGCCAAATCAAGCTCATTGAGCTTCTTCCAACCACCAACTCCAACAGGAATTTCTCCGAAAAGCTGATTGTCTCCGAGAACGAGCCTATCCAAGTGACTCAACCTAACAACACTTTTTGGAATCCGACCAGTAAGACTATTATTATTAGCTACAAACTCTTCAAGATTACCCAATTCCCCAACCCCCTCAGGAATCGACCCAGAAAAATTATTCCCCGAAATTAACAACATTGACAAGTTCCAAGCCCCGGAAATCGAATTGGAAATCGACCCAGAAAGAGAATTATAAACAAGCTCCAACAAATACAAATGGGGCAAACCCCATAACCCTTCAGGCACAACGCCAGAAAAGTTATTGTTCCTAAGCCGAACCCTCCTCAAACTCTTGCATTCCCCGAGACTCTCCGGGATCCTCCCGGAAAACGAATTGTAAATCAGAATCAGCTCCTCCAACGCTCCCCCGCCGCACAATATCGCCGGAATCTCGCCGGAGAATCGGTTATAAGAAACGTCGAAAAACTGCAACTTCGAGTTATTACCCAACCCACTCGGCAACGACCCAGTGAGCGAGTTGTTGAACAGCTTCAACTCGTACAAGTTCTCCGATTTCACTATAGTCTCTGGCAAAGAACCCTCGAGCTTATTTGCGTACAAATTCAACGACCCGAGTTTCTTCAACCCACACAACTCTTCTGGAATCGTCCCAGTCAACTCATTCGTGGACGCATCGAATCTTTCTAAGTTGGCGAGGTTTGTAAACGCGGCGCGTGGCAACGCGCCGGAGAGAGAGTTCTCGTAGAGTTCGATTTGTACAATGTTGCGCAAACCCGACACGAGTTGTTCGGGTATGTCTCCGACGAGGTTGTTCTGCGACAGGTCGAGGTTCAAAAGATTACTTAACCTTCCTAAAGAGGGTGGAATGGGGCCCACAAGGCTGCAACCTGCGAGCCAGAGCTCCTCGAGATTTTTGAGGTTTCCGAACTCTTTCGGAATGGGACCGGCGTCGAAGGTGTTGTAAGCGAGGCGAAGCATTTTGAGGGTTGAAATATTGCCGAGGGAAGAGGGGAGGGTTCCGGTGAGGAGGTTGCTGACGAGGGAGAGAGATCGAAGTTGCCGGAGCTGGCCGAAGCTCGCCGGAATCCCGCCGGAGAAGTTGTTGGAAGAGAGGTCAAGGGTGACGAGGGAGTCGGGGAGGGAGGCGGGGATGGAGCCGGAGAGGAGGTTCTGGGAGAGGTCGAGGTGGCGGAGGGCGGCGCAGGTGGAGAACGCGGCGGCGGGGAGGGTGGCGTTGAGGTTGTTGTTGGAAAAGTTGAGGGAGGCGAGGGAGGGGAGCCGGCAGAGGGCGGTGGCGGGGAAGGGGCCGGAGAGTTGGAGGTCGGAGAGGTCGAGAGTGGCGACGCCTCCGGTTGCGGCGTCGCACGTGACCGCGGTCCAGTTGCATGGGGTGGCGTCGCGGTGGTTCCAGTCGGAGAGGGCGTTTTGGGGGTCGGAGAGTTGGAGTTTGGCTTGGAGGAGGAAGAGACCGTCTTGGTTTAGAGAGAGAGTGGGGGGTAGAGAGAGAAAGGGAAAGAGAAGCAGAAACACCAATAGCCGCTGAACCATGGTAACGTTGTTAGTGAAGGAAGAACCGCATACGGTTGAGTTCAAATACGTAGCAGCATGACTTGTTGTTTTGCCATATTTTCTCGCGCCCAATTTACTCACTTTTGTAGATATTCCACACTGGTGTAAATCAAACATCCTCCTCTCCTATTCAGGACCATTATAAATAAATTTATGATTAATGAAATAAATGGCCAACCAGAGGTTTCGATCGTGCCAGACTTTGACTGCATCGAAGGAAATTGTTGGCACTTCTATCACCTCACTGTCTTGGTTAGTGTTATTATCACATAAATATATCCTTAAATTAATTTTAATAAAATATGTAAAAAAAATTGGAAATTAATTTATTTTGCTAAAAAAATAGAAAAAAATAAAAACAAAGTTTAAAAACTAAAAATGAATTATTGTTTTAAAAAATTAACTTAAACAACTTTATATTTATAAATATTTGGTAGTTATAACTCATGATTTTTCATGTATCAGTTAATTAATCAATTAATCTTATTAAATAATTTTAATTTAATCAACAAATTTTTCAACATTTATTTATTAATTTATCAATACTTACAGTATAGTTGCTTATGAGTTATTTATGATAATTTTGTGGATCTTATATTTCATATAGATTTAAGTATTTTTTGGTTAAAATATAATCTTCGTCTCTTATTTTCTTAAATTTGTGATTTTAGTTTCCTCATTTTTTAATTAAGATATTTTATTCAAACTTTTAAAAAGTTTACGATTTTAGTCCCCTAATTTTTAATTAAAAAATTCATCTCTCACATTTACAAAAT
>PYAF01004793.1:799157-819510 GCA_007407185.1 Glycine tomentella
GTTAAGGAAGAAATGTATCAATTAAAAAATAAGAGGACTAAAATTAATAATTTTTTAAAAGTGAATTAAATATTTCAATTAAAAAATAGGAGATTAAAATCATATATTTAAAAAAATAGGAAATAAAAATTACATTTTAGTCAAGTATTTTAAACAGAAATTCATTAAAGTACTAAAATTAATAAAGTGTGTTTTTAAATTAATATTATAAATTTTACTATACTTGAAAATATATTATTTATAATATAGTCATATGTTCCAATAAAAAAAAACTTTAACAAAATTATTTAAAATTAATCAACTAATATAAACATCTTATTATTAGAAATGTTGTTAATAATTTTTGTCACTATGAGCTAGCTTATCAATTAGTTATGCTAAATAGAATCTTAAGCTTAATATACTTAAATTCACTTATGAATAAAAAGAATTTTTCTGATAATTATGATAAAGATACTTTATGAACATTAAATATTGCTACATTTGTTTTAATCATTACCTCGTGCATGTTTGACTAGATGAAGCTAGAGACAGACGATCATTAATGCCCAACTGCAAAGTGGACAATGGAGTTTCAATTATTTGCCTAAGATTAGAAGAATGGCAGGGCAGGAGTTGAATCTCAGTAAGAGAGACAAGCCTTTGTGCTTGAGCATATAAGTTTGGTCCACAGCAATAAAAAGAAATGCCAGAACAATGGTGCTGTTACTTTCATCCATGCACGGAATTCCGTCCTTGGTAAAAAGACTGAAACTTATAGTTGATATTTCGATAAATAATGTAGTGATTTTTGTAATTATTGATAAAATATTTACAGAAATAAACCATAAGTCTATAATGACAGGAAAAGTTGATTTATGAAATTTAAAATATCCGGGGCAGAACATGTAACTATGTAAGCGATGGTAATACAGTAATCACCGAAAATGATTAGGAAATTTGAAGCCACACATGCAGTGTTAGACTCAGGGTCAACTATTTGGAAGCTAAAAAGAAACAAAAAAGAGTTGTTGAAAAATGATAAAGACGGGTTCCAAATTCCTATGAGAGGGATTGTCGGGTGCCTCAGTAGTCTGAATCGTTTGAACGCATAAAAGACAGCTTTGAAATTGAAACTCTTGTATGTATGGACCATGGAGTAGCTTTCAAGGGTCGTGTCGCAAACCGGAATGCCACTTACAATTTAACAACTTTCTGCTGGCCTTTTTTACTCCTTTGACCAAAATTATTAGTGCTTTTGAAATTTATTATTTTTAAGTGTCAAATCATAATTTAGGCCAATATTCATCTTAAATTTTTTTATTCAAATTATAATTTTGTTAATAAATAATACTATGCATACATGGCATTTCTCCTTTGTAAAAAAAAGCATCAGGATTCAAGGGTTGCTAACACTCCAGCACAATCCTGAAGTATATAAGCAATGGATACTATTAAAGCTAGATATAGTGGAGTGTGGAGGACCTCTTGCGGCAAACAAATTGAATTGAATGATATTGGCATTTGACAAAGTTACTCTGATTAGTTAATTTCCAATGAATGATTTGTTTTTGATGAAGCATTAAACATCTCCAACAAATTTACAAAAGGTTAGTTGAGTTTGGCGTTCTTCCTTTTTGACTCGACTTTGTTGCCCAACGTTAAAGTGGTGTTGAAAAATATGGCTGAGAAAAGCCTGTATATATAATACGTTAAAACATGGATGCCTCCATGATGCAATGCATATTACTATTCGCAGAAGTTACCATCACTGTAGACTGTAGATGAAGATGTAATCATGAAAAGGAATTCGATATACAACAATGCTGGATCCATGTTCATACTGACATCTCCCTAATTGTGTTTCCCATATATCCAATTCCCTTTCAGTGTGGTGGAGCCCTCCCTTAGAAAAGAAAAAGTGATACTATATAACATGGTAGAATGATGTATATTGTTGAATATATTTAATATATATATATATATATATATTAAATATTAATATACCATAATAAATTATTATATGATCATATGAGTTCATATGGGTTGAAATTCAATAATTGTTTGTTATATTATTAGAGTTTTTTCTAAGTTGGAGGTAACACTTGAACATTCTACATTTGATATCTCTTAGTATAATACTTCAAATATCCAACACTAAATCATTTTCTCTCTCAAAATCTTTACCTCCAACAATCAACATATACACCATTCCAAATTCATAGGTTATTCACTTTGTTTTTAATTAATAATATTGAATATTTCATCTTATAATCAAAAGATTATAAGATTGATTTGATAATGAAAGAGAAGAAAGAGAAAAAATTTAGCTTTGTAAGTTCAAATATCTGTACTAATAAAAAAACTAACAACTATAACATTGACCCATAAAAAATAATGTCATCATATATTTATTTTTTTCCATAAAAGAAATTATGGATATTCAATTTACTCATTTCAAGAAGAAAAGAAAGAATAACAGAGTGTTTGTTTTTTATTTTAAAAATATTTTTTTAGTTTTAAAAACTGTAACTTAAATAAATGAAATTGCTCATAGACCTAGTAGCTAGAGGAGGAGGGGGGGTGTAAGGGAAAGAATAGAGTGAAATTGAGAGGAAAATGGAAAAAAAAATCTCTCAATTATTCCTATTTTTAGTATTTAAAATATTTATTCTGAAAAATAATTTTTGAAATTTAATAGATTTTGGATGAAAAATTAATTCTTAAAAATAAAGTAAAATAATTTTAGAAAAAAATTAAACCCAAAAAGTAAGAAGTAAATCAAACATCATACCCTTAATATATAAATATTTTGTGGCTATTGTTTCCATAACAAATTTGATATGATAATTATGACTGTATAAATCATTACTCGATATTAATTAAAAATATAAAAGTAAGAGCTTCCTGTTAGGTTGGCAAAACAGTTCTACGAAGTTCCACACGGGCACACGGAACTGAAGAAGGAAACAGAATGTCATAAAATTAGTAGTAATGGATGGTCTACCTAAAATTAAAAGCTTGATTATGTCTATGCCGACAAACAAATGCTCTGATGCGAGACTCTGCACATGGATAGGATAATGAACTGAAGATTGATACCACAAAAAGGCTTCAGATATTCTAGAATATACCAGTATTTATCTTCTGCCTATAGTTAAGTAATCCAGATCTAGTATGGATCTAAGCGAATTGAACTCAATTTGTGACTCATCTAATCTAATTCAATTTAATTAGATTTTTTATTGGATTAAATTATTAAATTTATATTTTTTTATAAATGATAATGTAAGGATATATTTATATTTTTTCTTGTGTTTATGAATAATATATTGTTTTATGAATATTAATTTTTAAAATATCTTTATTATTCTATTAAAAAAATGTTCTTATTATTTTTAAGTTTTAATTTTTTTAAATTTTTTTAAAGACTTAAAATAGGTGGAATTTTTTTAATGGTTCGACTTGATAATTAATTAAATCCAATTTAATTAAAGTTTGATCAAATTGGATTGACAAAATAAAAAAGACAAATTCAATTCAATTAAGTTTAAAAAATAAACAAAATTACTTACACCCCTAAGTTCTAGTATGATTCTTTTAAGATGGATTAATTTTCCAAGTTTAAATGAAAGTTATACAAAACCTTATAATATGTATGTATATTTTATTACAATACTGACAGTTTTTTAAATAAAAAATTATATGCGCATGCCTCTTTTTTCTTTTATTTTTTTTAGTGAAACAATGTTATGCATAGCTTTTTATTTTTATTAGTAGTAATTCATTGGGCCAAGCCAGAGTGTTGATCAACGTTACTCCATAATGGGATGGACAGAGGTGGAAACATATGGCATATGGTACTGGAAGAGATAAAAAAAATAAAGAAAAAAGTGATAGATGAGGTAAAATTAAAAAGAACAAAATATGAGAAAAAAATGTAGTGAAAATAAATAAAAGAAAAAGAAAATTGTACGTAGATATAAGGCTAAAATATATTTTTCGTTTCTATAATTATTAAAAAGTTTGGAATCTTCTTTACAAATTTTTTATATATTTTTCATCCTCATAAAATTGAAATATACTATTCTTTTGCCTGTATCTAAGCTTGTATGGATTTAAGTCTACATGACATTTTTTAAAACTAAAAATATAGGCTAAATATGTTTTTTCGTCTATATAAATATCGAAATATTCGAAATTCATTTTTGCAAAATTTTGAATCTTTTTTTTGCCATCGAAAAATTGAAATATGTTACTTTTTCGCTTAGAAGTAAGTTTGGGTAAATCTAAACCTACATGTAACTCTTTCATTGGTTCCATTGATGACCATGAGAGTGAGTGATTTTTGGGAATTAAAAACCGCCACAAAATACAGGAAAAAAATCCACAAATTTGTAAATATCTCTTCCGTAACCTCCTTCTTCCTTTAATTCAAAAGGCACTTCACGTGATCTATTGGTTTTGAGAGAGAGATAAATTTGAAAGTTAGGTTGTTGAGTTTGCCAACGACATTTGATTCCAATATAATATTGAAATTGGTATCCGTAATGTTGAGTTTAAGAATAAAGGTGTTAAATTTTTGGAAGGAAAGAAAATTTAAAGAAAAAGAAAAAGATAACACGATCAATAAGGTGATATTATCATTTGAACAAAAGATTTAAAAAAGAAAAAGAGAAAAAATTATTTATTTAAATTAGAAAAAGATGAAGAAAATTAAAAAATAATGTTAAGAAACATAGACTTACAAATTTACAAGGATTTTTTTTCTGTATTTTCTGGTAATTTTTAATTCCTAAAAATCATCCTATAAAAAGAATGACACATAAATTTAAATACTCTGAGAAAAATAATATATTTTAATTTTTAGACAAAACCATCATGACGACTACTCCAGGACTAGGACCAGGTCACACAAAGAAATCAAATTGTGATTGTGGGTTTTACGATGTTGGTTGTGTGTTGGTGATTAGATTCTAAACTTACTACAAATTTGATTTTTGGATAAAGAATTTGGATGGTCATTTCGGTTTAATTTTTTTATGTGTTGGTTTTGTGTTGTTTTATATAAATTAAATAATCACCATTATGTTAAAATTAATTATGTTTTAAATTAAACTGACAACTTTTATCTTTCACTATTTTCTTAAATTAACGACGTTATTCTTAAACTAGCAAAAAAATCAGATTAACTCAAATTTAAAACATAAATGATCAAAATATTTTTTTAAAAATAGACTAAAACAGATTTAAATTTTACTAAACTATAAAGAAACATGAAAAGGTATTTTAACAAATAAATAAATATTGTAAGATCATGACTGTATGAAGATCGTTAACCTGATCTTTAGATCTTGAACTTCGAATAAAACAACCCCATTATTATTCAAAGTTAAAGAAAAGTTAACATCCTTAATGAATGAATAAAATCTGTGAGTTTTGAACCCAATAAGTTTTGAATAAATTGATAGGATTATTCTTAACATTCTTGTATTTTTTTATAAAAAAAATAATCCAACGTTAGTTTTTTAAAGCTAACATTTTTTTTCCTAGATAAGAACCAATGCTTGAATAGTTCATAAAATACAAGAACCAAAACTAGTGTGTTTGGCTAAGGCTTTAAAAACTAAAAACACCATAAACGATATTTGGCACAGCTATGCGAATAGCAACCTATACCTAACACTTATCTATAAACTCCATATTGTATATATCTGTGCGTGGTACAGGTTCAATATAATATGTTTGGCTTGAAAATATACATGGTTGTTTTTTCATTGATGAAAATATATAGGTTGAATCCAGACAGTACTTCTTTACATTTTTATATGTCATTATTTTCTCCTCCATTTATGCAATGGTCACAATCATGTTCACCATGCCGAATCTCTCTACCATTTCCTTCTCTTCCACTTTGGCCAATATGAGTTATCATAACTCAGTTCTAAATTTCAAGCAACTGCAACACAAGCAACAAGTTTGAAGGACTCGAGGGAGGTAAAATTAAAAAGTGAGTCAACGGTTGTTTCCAACTTTCCAACGTGCTGTCAGTAATTAGATTGGCGCTCCAATTCATCATATAGATGTAGTTTGTCATACAAGAATGAAATACCAACATCAATTTTTTTATTTTTACTTTTTTTACAGAATGAGAGAAAGACATAATTTAGATCACAAGAAAGAATCAAATTATAAACGTTTGATGATCGTAACTAATCCAATGAATCACAACAATAGGCAAATCCCAAGAAAAATAAAATACAAGGACCCAAGAATTGCTACAAAAGAATCAAAAAGGGGAAAGATTATGCTCTAGCAAGGAATTTGACGAGTGAACCATCTAAGAACTTTTACTGGAAGCTTTACAAGACTCACTGCCAAATTAGCCAATCCAGCGCAGCAAATGCAACATGGGCACAAGCAACTCAATATAGATCTGCATAAGAGAATTCCCGTCACCACAATTCAATTCAAAAAAAAAAAAAAATCACAAAAATTGGGGCAAAAGGAAGAAAAATCATTAAATAAAACAAAAGAAAAGACACATTGTGCGGCATTAATTGGCCCGGACAATATTTTCTTATAGAAGAAGAAGTAAAATAACTGAATAAAGAAGAAAAAAATAGAAACTTTGAGAGAGAAAAACATACCCAAGAACCCAGATAACTGCACCCACAAGAGATAAAATCAAAGCCAAAAGAGCAAAGGGCAATCCGAGCAAGAAACCCAGTGGCCTGCATTCGCAACCTTCTTCTTCTCCCATCTTGTCTTTGTCTCTATGCAATTGATTGTGTTCTGTGAATGTGAAGAAACATGAGGGGCAGTGAAAATTGGGATATATAAGCGATTAACCGTGTTGGGTTGATTTTTCAAATTAATTAATAGCCACCGTGACGCGTACGGCGATTTCTATATTAAGATGAGATACTGATTACCGAGTAGCGTTTTCGAAGATTCACTTGTAGACTGAAATGCCCTTTCCACAATATTGTAATTTACGCCTCGTTGAGACTGTTTCCACTAAGAGTTGTTTGGGTTAGTTTTGGCAATTCACTGTCTTGGAAGTTTCCTTATGTGTGTTCATGAATTGCATTCACATGCTTAGTTGGCTACTTGCCCGTCTTCTTCTTTCTTCCTTATTTCTCACGTTGAAGTTGACCTTATTTATTTATTTTTTATTATTATACATACATATATATGTTGTTATTTCTCCTCGGTTAACTTGTTTTTTCGCTACTTTAATATTTCCATTTTATCCCCTTCATATTGACCCTTTCAAATTTTATGTCTTGCAAAGTGTGGCGGAAATTGTTGTTTTAATTTTACCATGTCAAGCTATGCTTTGTAGTTTGTACAATCTTTATGTCTTAATGTCTTATTTTATGCTGAAATTTTGTCTTTTTTTTACCATGTCAAGAGATACTTTTTTAGTTTAGGTTGGAAAAACTTTATTCTTGAACAGTAATATAAATATGGGCTAAGGTGACCAAACAAGCCTATTCAACCATTTAGGGGAGTTCGGCAGTGGTTGGGCCTAAAGCGCATTAACCCAAAACGAGTTAAGTATTTAGAGGTGTCTATCCTAATTTTGTGCGACTCGTAGTAAGCTATTCAGAATAATTTGTTGTTTTATGTTTTCTTTACTTATTTATATATTATTAGAGTAAAAAAATATTAGTTTAAAAAAATATTTCGATAATTGATATTAAAACATTTAAAGTTAATTATTACTTTAAAATATAGATAAATGTTTGTTTTCTGATAAAATTAAAATATATTTAAAACTGTAATTTAATCATGATGTTTTAGGACTTATGGACTAGTTCGTCCTGTGGTCAGCCCATTATAAGAGAGCAAGTCCATGTCAGGATAGGTCAACTAACTCGAGCTAGACGAGATTTGTTGACCCAAAAAAAAAAAAATAGACTGAGGTTTTTTTTTTTTTTTTTTTACTTCATTTTTATCGTTTTACTTAAATATTTTGACCAACTATTTTGATAGTACTCACAGGGGCTAGGGTTAACTTGTTTTTTTTTTTTTTTTCCGTTTTCTCTCAATCTAACCTTGTATTGCTTCCTTTTGGGATTAAAAATCAAGTTCATCACCTTGCAAGAAAAATATCAAAATCCACTCTACTTACGAATAATACCCAATGACAATTTTAAAATCAATCCAATATTTAACGTCATCTAAACCTTTGTTCAAGATAAGAGTTTAACAAATCAAAATTAATAAATAATCAACATATTTGGCTTTGTTGCAAAACAAATTTAAATATGATGTCAATTAGACAATTAAGAACTATCGAGTGGGGTAACCCCAAAACTAGCACTTGCCTTACTGGCCTGGGGAAGCTGGAGAGGGAGAGGGATGCATTAATACGACCGATGGAGGTTATAAAAAAAATTGGTGACTTTAAGCATTTAACGATACTATTCAAATATTCTTTCTTTCTTAATTAATTGTTTTTTATGATATTAAGAGTTTTTTTTTTACTTTATTAATAACATTTTTAGGTTTTACGATTTGATACCCTATTTTACTATAGAATATAAAAAAATTAGAGAGTTTATATGAAAATATTTTTTATACAAAATAAAAATTGTGCAAGAATAATGCAAAAAATAAATTAAATTTTTCTATGAATTTTTCAATAAATTTAAAATAATAATAATAATATTTTTTCCAAAATTGTAGCAAAGTCTGCAGAAAATATTAGCAGGAAATCAATAGACTCACAAAGAATTTTGTAGACAGTGGAATCCAATTAACCTTGACAATACTTTATAAGCATAAGGTTATCTCAATCATCAATACAAATAGCAATAATTATTTTGTTGAAAAAATAAGCTTTTTAGTAATATCTTGAATTTTTTCTTGTAATTAAAATCAATTTCGAAATAATAAATATTTAATATCTTAAATATTTATTCTGTATTTTAATATTTTTTGGAGGGATTTATACATTAATTTATATTTTTTTATTTATTAGCAGCAAAAATAAGTACGTGCATTAGTGGCAGTTGGTTGCGGGGAATTAATATAGTTGCATGTGCTTTCATTTTAACTTTCTTTTTCTCTATTCTCTTGAGTCATAATCATAAATGCAATGCAGTGACTTGTAGTAGTCAGATATATGTATCCCTTGTTATGCTGGGACAAAAAGAGAAATTAAGCTTAATTAAAACTGTATGCAGACTTTTCTGAGCATGGTAACATATCTATCATACTGATTTCTGTCGTTTATATTCTTACAATTAACTTAGCATGAATTTCTAAACATACAAAAGAAAAGAATATAATTAATTAATTATTCTTTGATAATCACATATTAAAAATCTTAATTGAAATTAAAACAAATACTAATTTGCTAGATAAGAGATTTAAGATTGACATGATGAGAAGAAGAATATAAAAAAGAGATTGTAGGTTTGAATCTTTCTGCAAACAAAATAATAAATTCATAATTAATATTTATCATAAAAAATGATTCCTTATTATTAAGTTTGGCATGCAAAATAAATATTAAATATGTTCCTAACATATTGCGACACTCACAAAAAAAAAAAATATTGTGACAATTGCCATGGTGATTTTAGTCAATCATTGAAATAAAACCCAAATTGAAAGAAGAAGAAAAAAACCCCGCAGTTTATATACTTGTCAATGAATGAAGTAGTTGTGGGTATAATCACTGGAACCTTAATTATGACTCCATATGTCTCGTGCCACATGCCCCACAAATTAACAAGGAACTTGGCTACATAAAAGTTGATGGAGCCACTATGTCGTTCTTCTTGTATACATATAGATTTATACAGATATGTGTACACGCATACAAATATACGGATCCAATATCCAAACAAAATACGTGTCACTACAAAACTTGCATTGAATACTTCCATGCATGAAAGACAAAAGGTTCATCTCCACATTACCCGCTGAAGCCTTCAGTGCCAGATCTTTAAATATCATTTCCAAATCACACCAACATACAGATTCAATGTGTTGCGCGGCTGTGCCTCCTCCGAATATCGTTTTCTATCTATTTTCAAAAGGTTTGTTACTCATTCTATATATCCTACACATCTCTCTCTCTCTCTCTCTCTCTCTCTCTCACACACACACACACACACACACACACACACACTCTGAAGTTGAATGCTCAATTATTTCTGTGCTAGTGTCTGTTCTTGATTTTATACATTGGATTTCAGCAGCTTATTTATGAATTTTCATTGTACATAAATTAATTTGTTTGTCAATTTGCTGTGTGGCCAAGCAATATACAGTACCAAAGATTTTATGGCAATTTAAGATATCACTTCAAAATCAAAAGAATGCAAATAAGAGTAAAACAATATATATGATTATTACAGTTGTATACATTATATATGTATATATATATATATATATATGGAATGTAGTTAATTCGGATTGGCACAAATAGTTAAAAATCTAGCATGAACTCCCATGTTTCCAATAATGTGGGTTGAAAAGAAATCTCCTCGTTGCACTAAGAGACTAGTTGAGTCGTTGAAATTGTTTGCAGTTCAGGTTTGGTGAGCCTTGCTTGTGTTTAGGCTTGTATAGTAGTCCTCTTGGCATGTCTCCTTATTGTACCACTTCTATAAAAAAAAAAATGAAATGCACAAAATTTGAACATTTTAAATTAAAACTATTATGTACACTAACATTTATGGAAATATTATTTTGAATATTGTATGAACAAATGTTGAACTAGGGCATTAATAAAAGCAAGCAAAACACGGCTACGTTTGGCCATGCATATACTTAAGGAAAAATATATAAATTTCTTGATATGTAGTATGATGTTAATTGCAGTTATAGAGAGTGAATATTTTACCGTAACATATATATCTCATGTGGCCATTGCAGAAATATCATTATTGCATCATTCAAAGTTGAGAAGGGAAAGTTATGAGGGCTACAAATAATGCCCTAATAAATGTCTTAAATTCAGGGATATATATACATATATATAAATATATATATATATATATATATATATATATATATATTTTGTTTGGTGAGGATATAATAGACTTCGGAGTTGAATTATTGAGGGTGGGTCTATATATGTCAGTGCCATGGTTTTTGGATTGTCTTAGTATGTGTCCGAAAATATGGGGACCTCTTTGAGAACGACACCGGTACCCTTCGATTGTTGAAAATCAGATTCCTGGTTATTACATGTAATGACTGACCAGTAGCAATAATTTTTTTTTCTACTTTGAGGAGCCAACACAGTTTTTATGTCCACGTTCACCGATAGTTATCAGGACCAGTGAAGACAGTTGTGTCTTTTTTTGTATAGTACTAACAAAGTATGTCAATTAACTGAAGGAAAACTAAATGGTTCCCCCGCAATGGTCCCTTCAGCCACGCATGCTTTCACTTTCAAGTGAATGACCCATCACCTAAATTGAATCTCGATGCCTTTGAGATATCAGGCATAAACTGGATATATGATATAACCAGTTAAATATTTAGGGATATTTAGAAAGAAAGAAGACAAGTTAAGAAAACTTACTTTTTTGAAGATATATGACTTACTAAGATTTATGATTCTTTTTATAATTTTTACCATTATGTTTATAAATAAAAAATTCCTCGTTTAACAGGATTTTCCTTGGTAAAAAAAGGTTTTCAAATTACCATACAAGCGTTTAATTTAATTAATCAAATGCGCTTTTAATAGATCATAATTTATTAAATTAGTTGTCATGTTAGTCTGTCTAGCAGAAGACAACCTGGTTTTAAAGAATGTTGGGGATAATAGAAAGTTGAGAGAAAGAAAAGAGAAAGAGCTGAGAAAGTACATATCTCAAAAGCTTTTTTTTCCTTGTTCTGCAAAAAATAAAAGGAAATTGGGATATATAGAAGAAAAGAAAAAGTTTTGAAATTCACCTTCAAGTTTTTTCTCTCTAAAATAACTAACTTTTCTATGTTTTCATTCATACCTCCGAACTTATAAATTATGAGTTCTTTTTTAAAAAATCAGAGATATTTTGGTCCTTTTAAACAATATATATTTACTTCTTCCTCACTTTCACTAAATAAATAGAGAGAAGATTTAACATTTTTTATTTATAGTACCAAATAATTTAAAAAAATCTACTTATTTTGTTACATTTTTATTTTCCATAATTGGCTTTCTTATTATTTTCTAGTTTTTTTTTTACCATTTTCTTAGCAAAACATAAATGCAAGCGCTTCTCTGTTTTTTGATACAAAATATATTAATGTTGGACTACAAAGGGTATCCCTGATTACATGAAGATTAAATAAATCACTGTAATATTTAAGCACATTGATTTCCATAAATAAATAAAAGTTAACATGTCATCCTACTTGCATAGTATTCAACAAGAGAATAAACAAGATACAAGATTCAGTCACTACTCATAAGAACTTGTTGAGACATTTTTAAATCTAGCCCTAATTCATAACTAACTCCCAAATTTGATAATTTCCATAACTTCTTCATAATTAGAGTACTAGATCGAGTTGAAAGTAATATGGGTTTTGTGCAACCATAGAGTCATACCACAAATGACCCTTAAGTAAAGGTAAAAAGATAATTATTGTATTTCTTTAGTTCAAGAATTAATACAACACGTCCGCCAAGATTTGGGAGAAAATGAAGATTTACCAAAAGTAGGCTTAAAGTTATAAAATCCTTCTTTCAATTTTTGGTATAAATAAATATTTCAATGTAAAATATGCAGTTCAAATTAAATTAATTTAAACACACTACTTAATTACATTTAGCGATTCACGATCAATTTCTTTAAAATTAATTTTGCGAGATTTCAAACCAAAACGAACTCTAAAGTCTTGTATATAAGTTGAAAACATTCGTATAGTCAATTTACGAAATTTAGATTCGTGGTGTACATAATTTTCTTTGCAAATTAATCATAAAGTGGCAATATTAGAATTAGAAGTTCAATATGGGCCTACCTAACTAGTTAAGTATGTGGATAGAGAAGCCATATATGATGAGCAGCTTATCCAACTATATAGCTTTTCAAATATTTGATTATCATGAAAACAAGATAAACATTATCTGTTAAGAGAAGAAAATATATACAGCGGGTCAATTTGTCCACTAACATCAACATGCCCTACATCCCTTTCATTTCCACTGTGTTACATCTTACAACACATTGACAGAAATAGCTTCAATTGACTTTCTCTTCATATATATCCATTACTGGACGCTTGAGTAATGTTACAATTTTTGCCACACTTTTTCGTCATATAAGATGTATAATGTCATAGACACAGAAAGAATATAAAATCAACAGTAAAAAGTGTAAATTCCTTGAAAATAGCATTATTCTAACTATAATTACCAAAAATTCATAATCCCATTTGTGTTTTTAAAAGAGTAATAATATATACACATAATCAACAAATGTTCTGATCCTATTGATGAATGATTTAAAAGTATTCATTCAATCATAAGGTATATTCTGATCCCTGAGAGTTTGCAGAAATAATTTACTTAATTTTTTTTCATATAAAAAAATATTTATACTTCATTTTCTTATTGTATAATAATATACTAGGTGTCCATGGATCGTTTCTGTTTTTAAAATTCCCTTTCTAGACCCAAAAAAGGACATCCACAAACCAAAAATATACCATATAATAAAATATATTTGTAGATGCAGACCAACATTGCAAGTAGCACACGCCCAAACAAAAACATGAAAGCATTTCTCTTTTGATACTCGACCTAAGTTGTGGTGGAGAGAGATCACAGCCAGCTCTTTCTTCACACACTCCCTTGCCGCTTCCAAAAAAGGCAACACAGCCATTTTCAAATTATTTAATTAACCCCCATTCATCTTTTTTTTACATATCCCTCATCAGCTTTCTGGATTTTCATATATGCACCAGCGTATCTGAACACTGCTCATCATCCTATACAGTACCAGTTAGCTATACACTTTTATATAAGTGTTTTCATTTTTATTACTATTTATAAATCTAATATAAGGTTGAAATTCTAGGATTAATATTCATGTTGGCTGTGTCACCTTTGAGGATTACAAGAGATGAAGGAGGGCAAGGAGAGATATTGGAGAGTTTCTCAATTGGAACCGATGATTTTGCTGACCTATCAGAAGGGAACTTGCTTGAAAGCATCAACTTCGATGATCTCTTCATGGGAATCAATGATGATGAAGATGTGTTGCCGGATCTGGTGATGGACCCTGAGATTCTTGCTGAGTTCTCCCTCAGTACCGAGGATTCGGAGATAGCCTCATCGTCAGTTTCAGTGGCAAATAACAACAATGATGGGAATAATATAGTTACTATTACTGAAAAACAAGATGATGAGGTTATTATTATAGCATCCAATTCTTCTTCAGATTCGGGTTGGAATTCGGGTTCGAGTCAAGGGGAGGAGATAGTAAGCAAGAGTGATGAATCAGTGGTGGTGAATCCATCCCCTAAGGAAAGTGAGAAAGGACGAAAATCATCAAATCATGCATCAAGGAATAATAATCAAGGAAAGAGAAAGACTAAGGTAAGTTGCTGTTGCTATATATATTACTATCACACTTTTTTTTTTTGGATAGGGAAAAGGTTGATGCTTTATTAATTAGGTTAGTTTGAGGAAATTAAGTTCATGTGCAGTTAAGGCTAACCCTTAAGGATCTGCTCTATCTCTATTATGGGTTCTTTCTAAAGTTGCAGTGTGTCAAAAGAACTCACGGGTACCGTTTAAGTTAAAGAGAGAGAGAGAGAGAAAGAGAGGGATGCAGTGAGTGTCAGAATTTTGGAACTGGCTTTGATGTATGCATTGTAGTAATAATGGGTTTGTTGTGTGTGTGTGTGTGTTTGTTTTTCTTGGGTTGTGTGAAGGTGGATTGGACCCCAGAATTGCACAGGCGATTCGTACAAGCAGTGGAGCAGCTTGGAGTGGATAAGGCTGTGCCTTCAAGGATTTTGGAGATTATGGGAATTGACTGCCTCACCCGCCATAACATTGCAAGCCACCTTCAAGTACGTACATATATTCTTCAACTTTGACCCTTTACCTAGCTTGTATTGATTTTCAATCCTTCTATAAATTTCATGCCCCAAAACAGTCAACCCAAAAAACATAAATAAAATTAAATAATAGATTATGCTTTTTTATTTCTTTGATAAACAAATTGAATTCATTGAAAAAAATGACTACAATTAAGTAATACTCAAATGAAAATTAACAAAGTTGCCAGAAAGATATAATAAACCAGGAGAGCCTAACCTTTACCAAAACCAAAAATAAAGATATACCTTATTACTTGCTTTTAACATGGAAACTTTTCAATTTCGAATATATGTTATAATATGCATGTGACAACAAAAAAATCTAGGTAAAATTTGGTTTAATTTGTGCTTAGACATGCTAATTAGACTCTGATCTTGCATTATATACATGATTCGATCAAATCTCTACTTTCTTTAATTTAGGGAAAAGGGTTCTAAAATGTGTAGTTTTGGTGTGTGGCAGAAATATAGATCGCATAGGAAGCATTTGCTAGCGCGTGAAGCTGAAGCAGCAAGGTGGACTCAAAGGAAGCAACTGTTGGGTGCAGCAGGTGCAGGTAGAGGAGGAGGAAGCAAGAGAGAAGTGAACCCTTGGCTTGCACCAACCATGGGTTTTCCTCCCATGACACCAATGCACCACTTTAGACCTTTACATGTATGGGGGCATCACAACATGGACCAGTCTTTCATGCACATGTGGCCTAAACATCCACCATACTCGCCGTCGCTGCCTGCATGGCCACCACGAACCGCTCCGTCTCCGCCGCCTCCGGACCCTCTATATTGGCACCAACATCAACGGGTTAACTCTTTTGACTTTGAAAATTCTCCCTTCTTCTCTTTCTTCTAGTATTCAACTCATTCAATTATTGACTAAAAAAAAACGATCGTTACAAAACTCTTAGATTTCTTTGGATACAATGTTAGAATTGAATTTTAAATCATTAGTCATAAAATTTCTCGTACCATGAAGTAATTATCTTAAAAGGCTCAAGTTATCACATCTTTTAACTGAACTAGCCAACCGTATTCAATCAGTATTCTTGATTCATTGTGTTTGAGTATGTATGACAGAAAAAGCAACAGTTAATTGACACTCAAAAACTTTCTCCAAAACAACCAATCCTATATATAATACCCATATTTCTTATGTTTGTCTAATTAAATTAATAGGTATATATATTCTTGTTTGATACAGGCTCCAAACGCGCCAACCACAGGAACACCGTGTTTTCCACAACCTCTGACAACCACGGTAACTATTCGCCTTAATTACTCTTTTGGAACCACTCAAGTTGTCTTCTCCTTCAAATTTGGATCCTTTTGCCAACAACTTTTACTGTATACATTATACAATGTTGCCAAGTTTGGTTCACTAACTATAGAGGAAATAAAATGAAAACACGCAGAGATTTGGGTCTCAAACTGTTCCGGGAATCCTACCACACCATGCAATGTACCAAATTGTAGATCCAGGCATTGTCATCCCGGCCAGCCAACCGCCACCTCGACCCCTCGTCGACTTTCATCCGGTAAATTTCAACACTAAAACTTTCATTATTGATTTGTATGCATATGTGATATGTCTGATACAAGGTCTTAAACTTAAGTATTTTAAATAATAGTATAAATTCTATTCAAAGTAATCGATCAGATTCTTTAACTTAAAATTAAATGATAAATAGACTTTGTAGACTTAGATTATTGATAATACATGCATAAAATTAACTAATGATAATGAAAAAGAGTGTGTAATTAGTAGTAAATTATAAATATCTTGGTTAATTTTTTTTATGATACAACTTTTAATATAATTTAAGTGTTTATTTTACCAAAATATGATAAAATTGTAAACATATTATTAAATTAAAATATTTTTTTCTTAAAGAAAAACAAACTCGCTCGAGATTATTACTTATGAATTATGATAGATTTCTAAACCCAAGTTTTTTAGATGTGAAAATGTTTCCATGCTTACAAATTAAATCACGGTTTTTGTAAATTTCCTTCAGTGTCTCTTTAATTTTTTTTCTCTCCTGTCATTTTCTTTCTTCTCTTTCTATCTTCCTCTCTTTCTCAAAATACACCGTGTACGCACGCATCAGTGTTCGTCCGTGTCTATAAATACAAAGTTCTATTTGTTGGATTCGCGTCGTTCTCATTGGCAGTTAATTTCATTTTTCATTTTAACATTTAACAATAAAACAAATTATTTTTCTACCAAAAAAAAAAACAAAGAAATGCTTGAAGAAATTCACACAAAACACAAGAGAGAGAGATATTTCATGAAAAGTAGCTAGAATAATATTGCAATTAAGGTTAATCTAACGTGTGTGTGTGTGTCGTGTGTTGTTTTGCCAGTCAAAGGAGAGCATAGACGCAGCTATTAGTGATGTTTTATCAAAACCATGGCTGCCACTACCTCTTGGCCTTAAAGCTCCAGCACTTGATGGTGTAATGGGTGAATTACAAAGACAAGGGATTCCCAAAATCCCTCCCTCTTGTGCTTGAATTCAAATTCTAAGAGTGAGGTGATTTTCCTCTTACGCGAGGTGTGATGGCCATAAAACCCTAATTTGACGACTTCTCATCTCTCTTCCCTTGCATGTTAGAATGCGCATGCTTGCTTCCTATTTCAGATCTAGCAAAAATTAAAAGGGGAGAGGAAACTATATATATATATATATATATATATATATATATATATATATATAACTTTTGGAACTTTCTTTGTTCATGATCTATGTCCAGCCAAGTAGTTTAGCCCTTTTGTGAAATATATGTAAGATTATAAAGGCTGTGATTTTTGTATTAGTCTTAGAAGATCATATGAGACTAATATGATGAGGAATATATAATTGAGTTATGTAAGTGAAAGATTTCCTTCTTTGGTAGACACTTTAATCAATGGCTTACTTTCAGCTTTCATATATGCACAAGTACAAGAATACAAATATATACTATCCTGTTCTTTAACTAATTAGAAGCTGATAGGGATGGTAAAGCTCCTTTTTCAGTAAGAGCTGCAAAGGTGAATACAAGTACCGAAGCCCCCCCCTAGCTTCTTTGTTGATAGAGCTAGCTAGTAACATAAGACATAATTAAGTGATGGATGTATGGGGCTGGGACCCTTGCAAATTGCAATTACTAGTGAGATTAATAATTATTAGATTAAGTAAATTACATAATTAATGGATATAAATTATTTAATTTTTTAACCATAAAAATTAACAAGAGGAAGATTGAATTGTGTCTGTATCATGCATGTATGCTACTTTAATTGCTAATATCCTACAATATTAAGATTTAAGAAGCAAGGTTCTTTTGTTAAAGACCATACTTAATACTTTCTCCTAATTACAAATTAATCTCCCAAGTCAGGAAAACAAATAATGTTATTAACTTCATGATTGTAGTGAATAATTTTTATCCTTAAAGTTATTACTTAAAATTTTAGATTCATTAATTAACATCTCGCGTCCTTAATGAGTTATTAATTTTATTTTTATATGATAAATTAAACCAACATTATATATTCATCTAGCAACTCGTATTTTGTGCAAAAGATTTTTTTTATTCGGATGAAATTGTTGGATTTTGATATATCGTTCCCTGGGAAGGAATTAGAAAAGTCATACTTTTTTTTTTGGGTTAAGTCATACTTTATATGATAAACCCACATTATATATTCATATAGAGATTTTTTGGTTTACCTCTCCAGAGTTTTTTCTTATCAGGTGGTAATGATTTTTAACTTGAAAAAAGTGTTATTGTAAAGCACTATAATATGAAGAGGAGTTTTATTCGAGTGATTCCTGGTAGGGGTGTTTAAATAATCTAAATGAAAAATGAAAAATGAAAATTGTTCAAAATAAAATTGAAAATTGAATCAAATTGATTTTGTTTGGGATTTTTTTCTTAAATCGATTGATTTAGTTAAGTTTATGGTTTGTGTTTTTAAAATCGATTCAAATCGAATTAAACTCAACACTTATACTAACATATATATTATTTTATTATTGTGCATTTTATGTGTGTACCACTTGAGTTTTATAATGTTTAGTACTGTTAAAACTTATATAATACATATTACTTTTTTATATTGTAAAATATGTTTGGTTTAAAATAAATGAAATTTTACAGATTTATATTGTAGAATATTTAACATATTAATAAATTTCATAGATTTTTATTAATAATTTTTTAATATAATTTTATTTAAAATATGAAAAGAAAGTATATAAATTTTAATGAAATAATATTTTAGTAAAAATCATAAAAATTGAACCAATCCAAATTGTAAATATTGGTTTGGTTTGATTTAAATTTTATTTTTAATAAAAATCAAACTACATATATTTTTTAAGTTTGATTTAGATAACTTTTTGAAAAAATCAAACCAACCCAAATGCGAACATTCTTAATTTCTGTGTTTGACTGAAATTTTGGATATTTGCTTTCGCATCTGGAATATAATATATATTGTTTAGCAATCGAAAGATTGTTTGGATATAGTGTTGATGTAAATAATGATACTACTTAAAAAGAAGAATATTCGATTATGGTATAGATTTATCATTAGATGTAAAATTTGCAACTTCATTTCTCATTGTTTATGTTAAAGTATCTAATTTTTGTAGAAAAAAACATTGTCGCAAAGTCTCATTCATCTCGATTGCTAGTCAAAGGCTATAGGTGGTAATATTCGGATAATACTAATATGGGCAGTTTTCAAATCCATGAAGTTGGAAAAAAAAGTAGTATAGTTTATGCTACTTTGCTTCCACTGACAGTGACAGAGATAATGTCTTGGCTAATATTTAATATTTATGATGTATCTTCGAGTAGGGGTGGAAACAGGTCAAGTCAGGCCAGGTTTGGTTAGGCCTGACCTTGGCCTAATTTAAAAATATAAAGTCTGGCCTAGCCTTTTTATCTATCATAGGTTTTTTTTTAGGCCTGGCCTAGCCTATTTAAAAGTCTGGTTTGGCCTACAAGCCTATTAAAAAGTCTACTTTAAAATAAATATTATATATTAAAAAAATCTAATGACTATATAGTAAAACTTCGAGAATTCGCATAATACTTTTGTAAATTTAATATAAAAAAGACACATACTTCTCTTTTAATTTGTATGTGAAAAAAAAATCAATTAGAGCACTCTAATATGAGATTAAAATTTCCTAATCACAACAAATTATCTTTTTTATATTTTATCTTTTTAATTAGATTATATTTTATATTATATTATTTTATTTCTCTTTTTAAAACAAACGTAACAGCTTTTGTTTTTTTTTTT
>PYAF01004793.1:819610-852026 GCA_007407185.1 Glycine tomentella
TTTTAATATATATATATATATATACTTTTATCTTTTTACAAATCTATTATAATGTTTCAAATCTTCTATTTTATTTTTATCTTTTAAGTAGATTAGGTTATTTAGATTTTATCTTATTTTTTTCTTTTTTTAAAAGATTGATTTATATCTTTTAATTATATATATATATATATATATATATATATATTAAATAGGCCAGTCTGATAGGCTTAACAGGCTTTTTTTTAAGCTTGAGTCCGGCCTTTTTATTTAAATAGGCTTTTCAAAAAGTCTAAGCCTGACCTTTATAACAAACAGGTCAGGCCAGGCCAGGCTTTAAACAGGCCAGGCCAAAGGCCCCTGATAGGTGGCCTGGCCCATTTCCATCCCTATCTCCGAGTAACATAGATGTGGAAACACATACAAGATAGGCAACCCGAGAGTAATTAAATCTTTTTTTTTTTAATTTGGCCGGTGAGGTGGCGCAATTAAGGGTTAATAATGATAACCTGCAATTAGTTGTTGAAGTTTTTAATGAGGAAGAGAATTCTAAAGCTCTTAATTGTAATTTTAAAAATGGATTAAATTCAACTGCGGAAGATCAGTTATATTAATTTTAATAGTGTTGGGTGTTATATGAGGTGGTAGTTGTTTATGGAATTGCTGACAGAAGTTTTGGAATTATTTCTGTGAATAATCTTTGTGGTTTCTTAGGTGTACCCATATTGGTTAGGTGTTAAAATCTTCATTGAATATTTTTGTTTTTTAATGTCTTCGGGTTTTTGCTGCTAGGAGTTGGATGTCTAATGTCTTTAAGTGTCTCAAGCCTATACATATGAGAAGGGTTGTAATTTCTCATGGTTTATTTTGATATATTGAATAAATTATGTCATGCTTAAAAAAAATTCTTCCCTCATGATCAGAAGAAGATTCAATGTATAGATTTCAATAACTAAGAGAGTTTAAAAGTATATTTACTTTTAAAACAACACATTTAATCTTTTATATTTTATACATTGAAATTTACTAAAAATACTTTTCAAACTTTTATCTAACTATAACCTTAGATCTATTAAATACTACAATTTATACAATTTCCTTGAAAAATGGTTGATTTGGTTTGGAAATATTTTAGGATAATATTCAACCAACTTTGTATACTTTATTTTGTAATTTTTTTCTAAGTGGATAATAGATAATTTCAAATCATCATGTATGTATAATTGTGGTCAATCTTTATGTAGCATGTATTTAAGTATTTTAATTTATAAAAATTAATAATATTCAACTATATGTCATATGAAAATTAATTGAATTATGATCAATGATCTCACATTATCTAATAATTTCTTGACAATTATCTATTTAAAGTGTTAACAAACTACTCTCTAATATATTATTTCTAACACACTCTATTCTTATTATAAAAAAGACTATAAAATCAAAAGAAATAGTCATTTAATAAGTGAGACCTACAAAATAATTTTACTTTTTCATAAATAAAAGGCATATAATAAACATGGTTTTGTATTTTTTTAATGAGTACACATAATTTAATTTAGTATGATTGATAAATAATTTTATTTTTTAAATATATGATTAGGAATTCATTTCTCGGGACCTGAGAGATTACTCTAGCCTCATCCATAATAATAATAATAAAAGCAGATAACGTCATTTTCTTGGATAATGTTCTAAGTTTTCTATTATCCAAAATAACATGTATTTATTCAATAGTATAGTTCAGTTGGTTAATGGTAATTGGCAACGCTGTCATGTTTGGTTTTAAACGTAAATTTTGTCATCCGCACTTTAACCCTTCTATAATCTAAATATTTTGTTTGCCGAACTATAAAAAATATTCCAGCTGGAGCTTGGATGAGAAGACACGGAGAGGGACGGCAAAGAAGCTCTTCAGACGGTGGTGACTGGTGAGAGCGACACATTGAGATTTGAGAGGATTAGAGGAACTTTGGTGGACCCATATTTTGCTTTGGCTCATTCTCTCTAACAACACCTTTGGAATATTTGGACTTGGGTTTACATTAGCCCACTCATTTAGGGCATGTTTGTATTTCTATTACAGTAAGTTTGTACAAATTTTAAGGTGTCATTTTGTGAGAAGTAATACTTTGTTATTTTTAGTTGAATGATCATTGGATACCCCTCAAATGTTAAAACAAACATACACTTAATCTTGCAGTTCAATCAATAACAAAAGAAAATGATTAAATTGTTTCTTAGAGAAATGTTAGGAACATATTTTTTTAATATATTTTTATTAATGTAATTTCTTTTATTGATTGAAATTTATTAAAAATTATAAAATTTTATAGGTTTTGTATTATATTCAATGAATTTTTTTAAAATTTGTAGTTTTTAATAAATTTTAATATGAGGACTATATCACGAAGAATTTGTTGTAAGCACTTTTCATTTGTTAAATGACCAACTATATTTTTTTTTTAATAACTTCATTTTAATACTTTTCTCTTTCTTTTAACCGATTTAATAATAATGCTAAGAATACACTTTCTATCACCTTTTGAACACTTTCTTATATAGGTTGAAATTGATTGAAAAAAACAAAAATTTATGAGTCCTATTTCATATTTAATAATTTTCTCTTTAAATATTAATCAACTGAAAATATGTATTATAAAATGTATTCCTAACTGTACTTTTTATCAATTGTCATATCAAAATTTTGGGCAGTTACTATATCCACTCTTTCTCTTTGTTTAGACACTTCCATTTTCAATTTATTTTCCACCATTGTCCTCTTTCAAAAAATACACTCCCCTTTTGATTTTTTTTTCCAAGATTACCCTAAAAAAAACAGTTCCGGTTGCGCACACTCGTTCTGAGATCAGATGCAAGCATTGAACAACGAAGACCCACATTGCACAAACACCAACCAATCTATAGAATAAAGTGGGTAATGGATTGGATTCAAACAATAATCAATTTTGCACACTTAACGCAGCAACTCCCGTTAGAACGAGTGGATTTAGGGACTACGTTGAGAATTCCAGAAGAAGAAATCGTGACACCATATTGCATTCCAGAAATCGCTCCCAAATTGCGTTTCAAAATTATCGTCCACTGCATTCCAGAAATTGGTCCAGTGATTGTAATAAAACCTTTCTTCATTAAATCAATTAACTAATCCAGCTTGCTCCAAATCAAGAAAAACCATCACTCCACACACCCACGTGAATTTGCTTCCGGAAAAACCCCAACAACAACAGTGCAAAAATTTGTCCTGTTTCTTGAGCTACATTTAAAAAATTGCACCAATTTCGCTTGTCGGGGTCATGATGCAACATCTTGTACCTACTTTACACTCCTTAGTCAAGGAATAAAGTAGAGAAGAAGAAGGCTCCATTAATTTTGTATCAAACCACAAAAGACTCAGGGAGAGAGTATGAATCTCATCATATAAAGTTTTAGGAAAAAAAATATTCTTTGAAAAATTGTCACCACCGATCAATCTTCCAAGACCCAAGCCTTTGCATTGTCGACTCAATCGTCACCGTCCGCTTTGTCACCATGTTTTGTGTCTGTGGTGGAGAAGGCTTCTTTCATCAAATAGAGACTTTTGGAGAGATGAAGGGGAGTGTATTTTTGGGGGCAGTTTTGGAAGAAAAAAATCGAAATGGGAGTGTATTAGCAATTAAGGAAGTAGAAAAAGCAATAGCCGAATTTTGCTGTCTCCAATTTCATAAATTTGAGGGACAGATAAAAGCCTGCGTTTTGGCCCAATAAAAACCACATAGAGCCCATATTGTGTCTCTCTCTGTCATGACATAAAATTTGTCGTGTTTCCATAAATTCTCCTAATTCATCGGATCAGACATGAAATCTAAAGTCAAAGTGTTCTAACCTACCTATCCCAAAAGGCTTGTTCATGTTGCGTACTTCCGGTTCTAGATGTGCACATTCTACTTGTTTTTCAATGGCTCTTCCGCTCATCACGCCATAGTTAAAAAAAAAATAAAAGTCCCTTCAACATTACTCCAAAGCAAACCGAATATCAAAAGTGGAAACCTTATTTCAACTAATCATGCCAGTTATTGAGCTAACTTTAGCAATTTTGCTTCCAACGCTTGCTGTATAGTATACCCATTACTTTAATTGATGAGGCAGAGGCCTAGAATCATCGTGGGCAATGAAATTGATTATTCTTTAAGCAAAATGTCGTAGCCTCTCTTGCATTTTTTTAATGCCTTTCAGAATCAGTGGTTAATTACAAAGTCCACCGGGTGGGTGTAACAAAATCTGCTTGATTAATTAGAACCTGCACTGCACTTATATTTCCCATTTAAATAAACAAATAACACCACCAGAAATGCTCGCAACTTTTCTTTTGGTTTCTGTATTTTCTCAACTGTAGTATGCTTTGCATGAACGTAGAGCATCATCAAATCTAAACAAATGTACTACACAACCACAATTAATTTAGTTTTTTAAATTACACCCGTCATTGAATTATTGAAGACATTAGTTTAACGTTTAATGATTTAATTGTCGTTGAATTGGAGTTAAATATGTAATAATCAAATAGTATTTTTTTCAATCAGTAATAATCAAATAATATTAAAAAATTATTAACCTGACATGTAGAAAAGTTGGTTAAAGATAAAGATAGAAAACAGAAATTCTATTAAATTAAAAAAAAAAAAAGTTGAATCAGTTTAACCTGTTTGCTACCATAATTTCCTGATTTTACATTGATTATTTGTAAGTCCTATATATTTTCAAGATTAACTAAACTGATTTATATCTGATTATCATTTATACGGATCCGTCAACTCCTATAAATGGTAAAAATACAATATGGAATTTATTCTTTAAACATGTGATTAAATATCTTATTATCATTTATACGGATCCGTCAACTCCTATAAATGGTAAAAACATAATATGTAATTTATTTTTTAAACATGTGATTAAATGTTGAATCCTTAAATTTGCGTGTATAGAAATATATTTATCCCATATTCATTTTAAGTTTGTCACGTGTCTCAAGATCGATAGCAGTTACTTAGCTATCTTTTCGCTCTATAACTATATAAAATATTATGTTTATATACATTTAAGTCTAATTATTCACCTCTTACAATGACTAACTTGATCTTGGAGTGTTTGTGAAGGTGTATTTAGGACTCGTTGCTCACTGGAAGCTATTGTTGCTTGCCTGAGCCGCCTGAATCGTCCACTGTGTTAGGATTATTTTATTTTTTTTAAAAAAAAATAGTCATTCTCACTCAACTTGAGAATAACCAAGCTAAAAAAAAAAAAAAAAAACCACAGTATATAACTATTTATTTAGGACTAAATCATGTTCAATTTCAATGTTTCAGGAAAATAAGTGATATGGCTTTCCCGTTTCCAAGTCTCACTCCCACTTACAATTATCTTCATTTTCTCCCCTTTTTACCATAGTTGCCAAACAGAATCGGCCCGCCAATTAATTTTGGAATTCACATAGCGAAAGAGAAGTCATCTCAGGCTCAGCATTGAAAATGGAACAAAAATAAAATGCCACTTTTTGACTTAGACCAAGACCATAGTGCTGTCTCAGCACCACACAATGTACACTTCTTTGTGTTTCCCATGCTGGCTATCTAATTTCTGAAACCTTGCACATGCAGCATGAAATAGAAGTCATTATCATACCCCACACCCATTCTTCTTCCCTCCACAATCCCCGCATAATTAGCCGGCCTTTGATTTATTAGCATCTTGGCCTTTCTATATAAATGACCCCAACAAAATCACTCTCTTAACACTCACCTCTCACCATCATTATTCATTCCACACTATGGCCTCTTTTGGGAACCAACTCTCATTCTTTTTGCTCTTGGTGCTTGTTATCTCCCCCCAAATTCAAGCCAGAGAAGGCAAGCTCTTCAGCTTGTTCTCCCATTTCAGAACCATCTATAATGTTAAAGACCCTCTTTACAAAACAAATGCTGAATCTCCAGCACTAGCACCAGAACCAGCACTACCACCAGGACCAGCACCAGAACCAGCATCAGCACCAGAACTAGAACAAGGAACAGCACCAACACCAGCACCTTCAGCTGACCAAGAAATTGGGTCAACAATACCATCTGGGCCAGCACCTGAACCTGAATTTTTTGACAGTGGAGAGGGTTATGGCCTCTATGGTAGAGGCTCTTATAGCCAATACCCTCCCACCAAGGAGACTCCTACCACCACCACAACCTTTCAAAATGAGCTTCTCAATGAAGACTTCAATGATGAGAGCTACAAAACTGGCTACCCCAAAACCAATTTCTACAACAACAACAATGAAGAGTACAAAACCAATGACAACACTAAGGAAGAGTACAGGAACAGTTACATTGGTGGCTACTCCAACAACTTCAATAGGTACTCCAACAACAACAACAATGGCAAGGAAAATTACAACAACAAATACAATGGCATGGAAAATTACTACAACAACAACGACAACTATATCGGCAATGGCTATGAAGAGAAGAGAGAAGGAATGAGTGACACGAGGTTCTTGGAGAATGGCAAGTACAACTATCATGTGAATAGTGTTAAAGAGAATTATAACCTTAATGGGTACGAATCAGGGAGAGGGAGCACTACTGAAAACGAAGGTAATTACTATGAGAAGAGTCAGTATCCAAATGAGTTTGACACCATGGAAGAGTACGAGAAGCAGCAGGAAGAGCAAGGCTACACTCCTTGAGTGGTTTTTTTTTTTTTTTTTTTTTTTTTTTTTTTTTTTTTTTTTTTTTTTTTTTTTTTTTTTTTTTTTTTTTTTTTTTTTTTGCATTTTTGTGTGGAAAAAAAGCGCCAGAGTGAGAGACACACACAAGGGTTACACATTGAAAGAAAATACTAAGTTATGAGATAATTGTGATGCTTTACTTTCTAGTTTCATCCTTGATCTTGCAGTTTCTTATGTTGTTGATCAAAGTGATGGAGAGAGTATGCAGTGTTATCATTCGTGCAGTGTGGGAGGTTCTATCTATCTTTTTCAGTATTTTTCCAATTGGAAACTATATACCGTTCTGTGTTCATGTAACAATTAGAAGGCACAAAATTTCATGAATTATTGTATTATATGACAATATTTTTGCCTTTGATTTCTTCTTTATCATTGTAATCAATTATTAAAATTTAATAACTAAAATTCGTTGGAATTAATATCAAACGAGATATCAAAGACAAATATTAACATCAGCACGGTAGAATATACAAGGGGACTCTAACCCAGTTATATCACGTCTCTTGCTGGTGTTATTGTTGCGTAATTTAAATTAATTTGGGAGAACGGAAAGTATTGCTAAAGATGAAACCAAGAATTTAAATACCCTGAAAAGGATCATGGTAAAACATGATTTGTGCATGCTTTCTGAAATTATTATAGTGATAATCATTAATGCTTGCAAGTTACATATATATTTGTGCTAAAAGCATAGTACTGGCGCGCTCATTATTGGAACAATTGACGCATCCAGAGTTGTCTGTTTAACAAAAGATAACTTTATGGACGATGAATATTTACCAAATTAACCATGCAATCTAATAATAATGTAGAACATTAAGGCGAGAAGTTATTAATTTCATATTAAACCCCCTTTATTTACATCTTCATGCTTTTCCTTTGGTTAGTTTGAGCCAAGGACCACGGGTGTCGGATGCCAGTTGTCTAAATTCTAATATAGAATATTCACTTTTTTCCCCTAAAATCTTCCATTTATTATACCTCTCCTTTTTCTTTTCTTGTGTTCTTTTTCTTTTGTAACTGCTGTTTATGTGGGTATCCAAAGAAAACTTCAAAGGGAAAGGGAAATGTATGGTTCAGTGACTTTTATGATACTATATCATGAATGGGTCTAAGTGACACGGCATTTTAAAGTGGTGCTAACTATTTGGATTAATTGATAGGAGACTATTCGGATAAGAAAATTTATAGTTTTGTTATACTTAATGTTCCAATATTAAAATTGATAGTTATGTTATCTAGTGAATATATCACACAAATATTTTATAATTAATTTAAATTAATTCTCAAAAAATATAATTTTTTTAAAATATATTAATAATGATATACTATATGATTTAATATTTATAATATTGAAATAATAATTATTTTAATTTTTGTATGAATTAAAATTATTTATTTGATCTCATTGTCTTTTGAATATATTTATTTTTATTTAATCACAAATCATTATTTAAATTACTTTAAGATAATTATTTAAAAATCAACAAACTTATCATACATGATGAATTGTGATTCAATAATCGTGTAAAAAAATTATATTTTCAATAAAAATTTCTCTTTTAATATTGAGGAATGTTAATGGCACTTTATTTAATATTCTCTTTCTAACATTTTCTGTATATTTATTAAAATTTATTAAAGATCATCAATTTTGATGATCTCACGTTTAAATCGGGACAGATAATCATTATTACAAATTTCAAAATGAGTATTAAAAAGAAAATGTAATGCTAGTGTATATCTTAATTTATTATTAGTTAAAGTTTATCAACACTCAACATTTTGTAAGTTTCCCTTCTAACTTATTAGATGAATTTCATCATAATTTTGTAATTTTTAAAATGATTAATTAAGTTTTTAATCGTTTAAATTTTTTAGATTTCAATTTTTAGTTTTTTAAAAAAAAATTGACAATTTTTAATCATTCGTTAATTTTTTGTCATAATTTTTAGTCTTTTTAAAAGTTTTTATCTATTACAATATAAAAAAACTAATGAACTGAAGATTTAATTAATTCTTTTTAAAAATATTTAATTAATAAATGTTAGAAAAAATGTACTAATAAGTGGACAAGTATTATATATAATACGTGCAGCGTTCTACTTCAGATGTGTCTTTGTACTCGGCCAGTGACAAACTTAAATTATAATGACCTTATTTAAATACACTCCCTCGTTTTGAGAAAAGTACAAGTAAATATTTTAAATTTTTATATTTCATCTCCTCTAATTTCACCAAAATGGATGGTTGTCAAAAACAATTTACGCCTCCAGTGTTCTTTGTAAACAAATTTTCATTACAGGAATTATTTTTACGGCGTTCAACTTATTTTTTGTCTGGTAGCGGTAGACACCACCCTGAGTGGCGTACATGGTGCATCTCTTGTTTTGGGTTGTCATATTTAAATTGATTATACCGATATAAAAAAAAAAATACAAGCGCCGCTAAAGAGCGCCTCCTATGTTTCTACTTGACAAAAACGTCCAGTTTCAAAACTACAGTATATCCTTATATTGTTTCTCTAAATCATCCATTTTAGTCAAAACAATCCCTGGATCTGCCACCTTACTCTGCTGATTCCTCAAGCAAATACTATTCATGGTAAATCTAAAAAGAAATATTTATATTATGAATTTTAATTACATAAAAACATTTGTCCTAAAATACTAGTTATTTTTTATGCAAGCATCTATTGATAAAATCAAGTAAACCTGATCAAGGTCACATCCTAACAATGAAGCATACGATCAGATAAAAGTTAACAAAATCTGATTAATATGTTGGTAGACAAAAAGCATAAGACAAAAAAATTGATACAAAATACTAAATAGCACTGCCATTTATATGCCGATCCAGCCTAGAATTTCAAGCAAGGTTAAACTAACAGTGAGATCTTTGCAATTTGCAATAATATACATTATACAAACAATCATCCACCTTTAATCATGTCAGTAGAAATGTTTAAATTGAAAACAACTATAGATCAAGTAAAAAATTCTGGTTAAGCCCGTCTTTTTCTATCATCTTCCTCGTCCTCATCAGAATCACCACTCTCACGAAACCGTGGATTTTTTTCCTGCCACATCAAATCAAGTAATTGATGGAGACAAATTAAATGACAAACTACGAGGAAATATGATAATACAAAGCAGCATGCCTTCAATTGAAGTATGTTCTACAGCCTAATGCAACCAATGTGACAATACAAGAACGGCAATTGGAATTATTGTAAAACAATTTATCAAAATTAGCCTGACGTATCATTAAGGTTTGTAGAGAATACCGGTCTAGATTCATGATCAGTGTTCCTTCGAGATTCATGATCTGAAGTTCTTTTTGAGGACTCGTGTGTGTGGCGGTCATCATCTCGGTGTCTCTTCCTATAGTAATCTATCATGTCAAAGAAACAAATGAAATAATAGTAAATTCGCATGTAAAACAGTGACAGTAACACTTATAAGTGCTTCTAAAAAGTATAAAATAGCTGGACAAAAGACATTGTTTTGAGATGAAAGTATGAAACTACCTCTACCATGTCGATGGGAACCACCATGACCATGACCACCTCCACCATGTCTACCATCTGCAATAATAAGATTGCTGATCGGTTTAATTCACAGGAGTACAAACTCATAGCAAATGATAATTACCACAAATCATAAACTTGAAAATTAGATAGCAGAAAAATTAATCAACAAAACAAGGGGAGCCTGGTTCCCCATGAGACTTAACACACACTTGTACTATCACATGATGGGTATCTAATAAATCAAAGACAAAGTTGTATGTTGAACAAAAAAATGCGCAAGGCCATTAAGATAAAAACTAGCATATTCTGATAAATAAGCACTGAATCTTGGCAAAAATCATTGTGATCTTTTTAATGCATAATAGATTTAGACATGACAATGGGATCCGAACCCGTGAGTATCCGTCCTGATTTTAACGGGAAAAATTCGAGTTTATCGAGTTTGGATTTTCCCTAATAGCCAAAAGCGGGGACGGGGACGGGTATGGGATTACTGATACCCACTCCGCATCTGCACCCGCCCCGTAATAAATAATATTAAAAAAAATAAAAAATAAAAAAGATATATTATTTTGTAATTTTTTAATTGAATTGATTGGTTTTGTTTTGTAGTTTTTAAATTATGATCCCATATTTTTGATGTGGGTTTGTTATTATTTTTTTTGTTACGTAATTAGCCTTTTCGGCCAATTTTTCAATAAAAAAAAGATATATTATTTTTTAATATTTTTTAATAAAATAGCGGGGACAGGATGGGGCGGAAAAACTGTACCCCCAACGGTGGCGGGGTATGGGTATGGGTTTTAAAATCCGACGGGGATCGAGGGTGGGGATGGGTTTTAAAGTCGAGGGCGGGGATGGGGAATGCAATACCCGCCCCAACCTTGCCCTGTTGTCATGCCTAAATAGATTCAACAGGCAAAAACAAGGGGAGGCTGGTTCCCCATGAGACTTAACAGATGCTTGTACTATCACCTAATGGGTATCTAATAAATCAAAGACAAAGTTTATGTTGAACAACAAAATGCCCAAGGCTATTAAGATAAAAAGTAAAAACTAGCATATTCTGATAAATAAGCACTGAATATTGGCAAAAATCATTGTGATCTTTTTAATGCATAATAGATTCAACATGCAAAAACAAGGGGAGGTTGGTTCCCCATGAGACTTAACACACGCTTGTACTATCACCTGATGTGTATCTAATAAATCAAAGACAAAGTTGTATGATGAACAAAAAAATGCCCAAGGCCATTAAGATAAAAACTAGCATATTCTGATAAATAAGCACTGAATCTTGGCAAAAATCATTGCGATCTTTTTAATGCATAATAGATTCAACAGGCAAGCCATTATGTTGCTTCCTTTGGTGGGACATTTAGTTGTAACCCAACTTATTTATCCACAATGACAATTCGAATATGATTTAGATAACTGACCATCAACAGTACCTTTAACCCAAGTTAATTGAAGTTGGTGGTAGATAAACCCAATGATAGATCGGAAATAAGACAGAAAGAGAAAGGGAGAGGAGAAGAGAAAGTAGAAATAAGACAAAAGAGACGAAAAATAAGCTGAAATCAAGGAGGGGTGAAAGGAAGAGGGGGAAAATGAAGAGGAAGAAAACAAAAACAAGAGAACGACTGGAATATAGAACTACAAATGGGTTTAACCCTTCTCCAAGCTTATAGTTTTTCTCCACTTTGTCCTAAGAATACCGTCCGTCAATCCATATCTCACTCCATTAGGTCTTGTTTAACTACCTTTTCCCAGGTAAGTTTTGGTTGACCAGTATTTCTCTGTATCGAGCTCTTGGTAACACATTCTTGTTTTTACAGAAGCATCCAGTGTCGTCTCATAACATATCCAAACCACCTCAATCTATGCTCCTTCATCTTTTCACATATTAGTACCACTAATACCTTTCGTCGAATATCCTCATTTCTTATCTTATTCATCTTCGTAGATATTGGCTATTGAAAGTATCAATTTTGTGCAATTTCTTCATACTGCAGGTTACTGCACAATAAAGAGGCTGCAGGAGTGGACACTGAACAGGCTAATCAAAAGAATGCATATAGTTGGAGCTTCCTCATGGGTTGCATATTCACATAGATCACAACAACGTTAGGCCCAACTAGCTATGTAAACATGGACATGGCTCAATGAGTCAAACATTAAACCACAATAGGACGCACTTTTCAGTTAGAAATTTAGTATTACTTATTACTTATCTATTTCATAGATGTCAATCCCAAATAAAAGCATGTAGCAGCCAACACTGAAAATGCTACACCGGGATAGGGTAGCAGGATAACCACTATTCTGATCAATTATAATAATGAAAAATTAAAGGATAAAACTTAAGAAAGCGCAAGACAGTGAGATGAAAGAACTGTTTTAGAGGGATTAAGGAACAGAATAAAGGGCAGCAAAAGTCAAAGTTGGCTGAAAACATTGACAGGTTTGCCAGAAAATGGCCAGGGATCTAAAGGATCAGAAACGATGTAGATCAGAGACTGGGGATGGCCAACTGTCACAGCTGACCAGAAAATGTTGGGTGATGCTGGAAATGTTATTTCATGGTTAAAAAATGGGTTTTTCTGTGACCCACTCCAGTGGCGCCCACTCCAGCCACGATTTTCCACTAATTTGTCAGTTATTGCAGCCGCAATAGCAGCTATACTTCAAGCTGTGATACTATTCAACCTTTGTAGCATGCTCCAGCAACTCTGTAATGCAATTCCGAAAGTGCTGCCATTTGGTGCTATTGACAACTATATCTGAATACATATAAAATCTGTCCAATACTTCTGCCATGTGTCAACTTCTGATTAAGTTTTCCCCCTCCTACTGAATGGTATTTTAGTTATCAATATGCAGAAGAGGGACAATTTTGAATAGATTTGCCATGCAAACTGCATAGTAACATTCTAGTTATATCTTAAGAATCCAGCAGGTTGTTAAGTCCCACATAATCTGGCAATCCAGAAACCAAACTAAATGAAAAAAAAAAAAAAAAACTGAATTAAATTTTTAATGATATCAAAACAAGTCAAATGATGAAGCAAAGCTGCTCCTAATAGCTGAGGATCTGTGCAAAATATGGTTTGGAGTCACTTACAGGAAGTTGGAATAACTGGAGGAAAAGAACCCAAAGAACCAGCACCATAATCTACAAGCTGCCTTTGTACTTCTAACTCTTTCTGAACCAGCTTCCCGTAGCCACCTCTACGTATGCAGAATTAAGGAAACTAAAAAGGAGACTAGTATAATAACTTATAGCTGATCCAATTAATCAAAACAATAAATGAAAGCAAATAAAAACTAACATCTCACAATCTTCAGGAATAATTTGCAGTAAAATTTCCAGTTCAAGAACAACTAAAGGTATGAAAGCATCCATAATTCCATATCAAGTACAAATCACTAAAATCATAGTAGAACTAATGTTTTGTCTATTATATTAGCACACATATCGGAGATATAAGGTTGGTTGGGTGATAAAAGGAAAAGAAGGGAAAGAAGGAGAGGTCGTGGGTTCAAATCCCTCCACTAACAAAAAAACTATCATTTAACAACTAACATTGGCCGATAAAAAAAAAAATGTTAGCACACATATCTCAAAAACGTCATAATAGCTCGCTCAGGCAAAACACAAAACTTAGATTGTATACATTTCTTACTGGATTAATCATCAATAAACTATTTTTTTACATTATTTTACACTTGGGAAAATCAAGCAAACAAATCATACAAGAAAGCAAATTACAGACAAATTTATATTAAACGACTAAAAGGATATCAGGATCATAATCAGTGCGATACTCGTCCCGCACCTGCACAAAACAACAGAAGTTCACAATTAACCAAGAGCAAAAAAAATAAAAAAAACAGCCACAGAAACACAGGCACAAGAGATTTTCACCTGGCCACCGCTCCTCCCACGACCCCATTGTCTTCCATCCTGAAATCCCCAATCAAAATCAACTCGAATGGGACGATCATCAAGTATCGTCCCACTTATGTATTTGCAAGCATCCTCAGTATCTTCACGAGAATAATATCTACCAAAAACATACGCTTATGTTTTCAGTATCATCAATTAATACTGAATAACTGCAATTAACAGTGCACACTTTGTGTTTTCAGTGCAGTTGAGACTTACAAAACGAAACAAAAGCCGCAGGGCGTTTTGGTGTTCTTGTCCAAGCCCATGATGATCTTTTTTATTTCTCCAGTACGCGAGAAGAGCTCGTAAACTTGCTCCTCCGTCGTGTAAAACGACATGTTCCCCACGTAAACGGTGGTTGAGGTCACAAGCGCGTGCTCAAACTCCTCTTGCGTTCCGGGGAACCTTCTATCTCGATACGCTGAAATCTTCGACGGATCCTACAACACTCACCGAACAACAAAATTAGCCAATTAAACAAAACACGATGTTCTTCAATCAAAGTACGTAATCGTCACTGTAGTGTAATCGTACCTTGAATAACAGAGCCATGTGTTACTCTGCAACAAGAGAATTCAGAAGAAGGAGGAGTTCATAAACAGGGTTAGGGCATAGAATGAAAACCCAAAAAAACCAACGTTTAAACGAATCGGTTTGACCCCATATGTTTGGACTTAAGGATGTTCAAAGGGGTTTTGAATCCCACACGCCCTTAAATGTATCCTGCACTTCCTATTTCTTTTTGAAAAGTCAAAAATACCCTTATCGAGATGTACCTTCCTTCCCAACCATCATTCTAGAAGTGTAAATAATGTTTATGGAACGATCATTCCAGAACACAAATTGATTTCCGGAATAGGCTTTCCGGAAACCATATATTATACCTTCGGATTAGGGATTCCATTAAATGCTTTTAACATTATGGATTAGGGAATATAGAGTCAATCATATGTTTCCAGAACAGACATTCCGGAAGCATATTTTATGTATTCTGAAACCCCTATTTGGGAAGCCAATTTGTGTTCCAGAATAGTCATTTCGTAAGTACAAATTTGGGCTTCTAGAATACCTATTCCAAATACAATTTCTATTATTTCTCTTCCATAATAGGTGGTCCATAAATCAAAAAGCTTCAGAAAAAAGGGGAGAAGGCGACATACCTTCACGTGGACTATCTCACCAGAGTTGTATAGCTGCACGTGGATGACACTTTTGTTGCCTCCCTCGTGAAAGAGAATCGCTACATACAACAAAGAGATGGAGAGGAAGCTTGTGGAGTTGAATGCAGAGGAGGAAGAAGAACCTCGTGGAGTTCAATCCTGAGCTGGTGGTGGCATCTCGTGGTCGTGAAGAAGAAGCTTATTGGTGGTGGAGTTGAACTATGAGGAGGAAGAAGAAGGTATAATTTGAAAAAAGATAGTTTGGGATTATTTTAAAATTGGGAGGTGCAGGATGCGAAAAGTGAGACGTAGGATATAAATGTCTGCCCAAAGTTTTAAAAGCCCATTCAGTTATTTTGGCCCATTACCGAAAAGTGGTGCATGCAGGGTTTTAGTGTTGTAGAACCCTACACCATTAGTGAGAGTGTGGAACCTTCGCTAACCCTAAAATTTTCCGATAACGAAATGGCATCCACCGCCGGCGTCGCCGCGAGATCGATTTTCCGTTCGTGTTCCTCTCGCCGCGCCGCGTTCCGTATCGGCTCCGAAGCCAAAGCGGCTGGGTCTCCGTTCCGCGTCGCTTCCAACAAACCTCTCTCGCAATCTACACTCAGGTAATTTATTTGTTTATTGGCGCCAAATTAAGTTTTATTTCAATTGAATTAAATGTTTATTAGCTATTAATGTAGAGTGTTTAAGATTTTTCCTAGCTTCAAATCACTTTTGAAGTTTGTTAACAAGTTAGATTAAGTTTATTTAAGAAATGGAATTTGAAAACAACTAACTGGAGCTGATGTTACCTCTATTGAAATATTTATTTATCAGTTATGAATTTATGGTTAATTGGATTTGTGTTAATGCTGGAAATGAAATAATGAATTGATGCGATTTTGTGTGAGAAGGTGTCCCGTTGAATTGAGCTTTTGTGTGGAATCCATGCTACCGTACCATACTGCAACTGCTTCTGCTTTGATGACTTCGATGCTATCCGTCTCTCGCCACAGCTACGGCTGGCTTCCTGAAGGTATTGTCTGTGCTCCTACTGCATTGTAATGTATCGTCTTATAACGAAAGATTCAGTTCATTTGCATTTGTTTACTGAATAGTTTTGGTTTGGTTAAGTGGAAATGATTTTGAAGATTTCTGTCTGAGCACTGTATGATTAGTTTAGCATTTTAGTTTTAGTTTTTCTTCAGTTTGGTTTTGTTTATAAATTGAAACTGGTCTTATTGTTCAAAACTTTCTTCAATTTATCCTGTTTGTTGGTTTTGACTTGGGAGTTTACTGAGTGTAGTTAGACGAGTAGGGGCCTTGGAAGATATTTTACAGCTTATGTGGAGAAAATAAATTAGGATTACAAAGTCAAAGAGTTTTATATTATGTGGTCCCACTCTTTGGATCACCTAGTCTGTGATCATTTTAATTACCTGACAATTGGATTTTTACTTTTGAATTAGGTAGCTAAACATCTGTAGGATTCCTTGTGTTCTTTCTTCAATTTAATTTTCGGGTAAGTTAGTGTTTCTTTTCCGTTCTTGGGTTAAACTTGATAGAGTCTTGTCAGATCTGATAATAGAATGCTTTCAAAATACATATGAAATATAGTTCTTCATATTTATAGGAAAAAGGTGGTCCATCTATATGATGCTTGATCATATCTTTATATAAACATTAATCTTCTACCCAAGATTGATGTATTAAGTTTTGCCCTGAATCTTTTACTTTCCCCACTCATGCAACTAAATCTTTTAGTGAAGCCATACGTACTCCTTTTGTTTGTAGGCAAAGAGAAGACTATTTGAAGATCAAGAAGCAAGGTTGGGATGACATGGACCTCTTTTGATGTTGGGCTTTAAACAAAAAAAAAAATCATTCTTATTAGGAAGATTTGCTAGATTTCTATCACCAAAAAGTTTGTTGCTCTTGGATTCTTTTAAGTTGGCATGGTGAATGTTATTAAGCTGGATTCTTCCTAGTTTACTTTGTTTTAGAAAATAATATTTGTGTCTTATTTATGAAGCATATTATTCAAAGATTATGCATCTTGAGTAGAATTGTCTGGAATAAAAGAAACAATTGGCATAATTTTTGGTGGTTTCTGTGTTTATATAAAAAATATAATGACTTTTTCTATATATAAAAAGATTAGGATAAATACCCCTCAACATTCTTGTAAGAAGTTTTTCTATAATATAGTTTATTTTCTGTTTCTTCTAAACTTTTTGAAATATACTTTTTTCTTGTGTGACACAGTGACTTTGCTTTTGAAGTTCTGTCATTAAAACCCATAATTGATGCAATTTTGTTACTCCATACTTAATAGGGTCAATTGATAGTTGAGGTGTTTACTATTCTCTTTTGTTTAATCAGATTGCAATGATGATGTGTGATAAGTGTTCTGAAGATTGAAGCAATCTTTTATGTACAAATCTGGTTCGTGAGACAGTGTTTTGACTGAGCCATTGGATGGACAAATTGAGTCCCAAAGGCTGAAAGGAACTTTAAAAACCTAGATCTCCTGACTTCTGTTCTTTCTTATTTTCAGATGCATAAAAGGCTGCTATTTTATTCACCCGGATGTTAGAGTCTAAAGGCAAATAAGTTGAAATTGTATTGTGACGCTGTATAAAGTATTGTAATGTCTATCCTTCTTATTAAATTTCGTGTGGAATCAACTAGGGATTTTTAAGGAATGCTGAATTGCAGTATGTAGCGAAAGTTCTTTATTTCAACCAATTGATGCTTGTTATGCATCCTTCCCTTTTGACTAGTCTAAATCCATGCTTTCTGTCTATCAATTATCCAATTTCTTATGGTATATAAGGAGCAGGTATATTGGGTATAGCTTGTTTGTTTTTTGTATTGTTATAAAGGTGGTCGGTGATTTTCTGCTTTCTCATTTAATTTTATCTTTTTTAACTTTCAGAAGGAGAGGGGTCATGATGTGATAACTACCGAATGCAATACCGATTATGCTCAAAATTTACTTTGTGGGTATCGAAGTTGGACTTCTATTGTAGCCACTTCATAGAATTTGTGCTGTGGATATTTGAACTCTTATCTGTAGGCTCTCATTACCTTTCTTTTCAAGTACTGATTTTGTTTGGTTATCTTGGTCACTGACCTCGTATATTAATAAAGGCATTCGGAATTATACTTTCCTCACAAATTTCAAAATATTGCGCCCATATTACCGAACTACCAACGCTAAGTTTCTAAAGGTCACGAGCTTAGACATTTTGTTTCAATGTTAAAATTGGACAGAAAATGAACCAGTGAAACATCTAATTTTAAATCAACCAATTCCACATTTGAAATGGGTCTTCGAACTACTGATGCCACAAAATAACTTTACGAATAGGTGGAGTCAATAAGAGGCTAGTTCTACCGAATTTTGCCCTCTTTCGTAAATTTCAAATGTTTTACCTTGAAATTCAGCTTTTAAATTATATAATCAACCAAGTTTTGAAAGTTAACAATAACTAAAGTGGCGAGTTCACGGTTATAGATCAATCAGACCACCCACTTAGATCCAATTTGACAATATTTCCCGGTAAGAAATTAGGTCCTAAAGTGGAGTGTAGCTTAATCCCGTTTAATCTTGTAGGGTGGGTTGTGAGCATTTGATACAATTCAAAAGCAACGCCTGCGGCCACCATGAATCCCATTTTATAAACCAAAAATAAAGTGAGACTGAATCACCAAAGTTTGCTGCTTCACATAAAAAGGGCATGATGGAACAGTTATGTATGCTACATAATGGTTTTGAAATACATTTGAAAGACAAAAGCCCAAATGATTTGTTCAAAAAGGACTGGATACAGTCAGTATTTATTTGAGGAAACACACAATATTTACTTTTTGTATCTTAAGCATAAGCATTGCCACATTTCAAAACTGATCTGAAATATAATTCCTTGCATTAACCACAGCAATCTTAAGACTAAATAAGCAAAGACTGTACCATAAGAAAACTGCACTGCAGTCTATTGTTTAACGGTCAAAATAAAAATTAAAACCTCTGGTAAACCCCAAAGATTCACTCTCAGAAGATAAAATCACTCTTCAACAACATTTACTAATTCATATTCAACTAACGAAAGATTGTTATCCTCTTTAACTTCAAAATTAGCAGGGTCTGTAGGCTCAATACGCCCCCATTTATCAACTGCAAGCCTCATAGATCCCTTGAACATGTCAATCTTTGCATTACGCAGAATTACAGTTGCGCCAGCATTCATATGGTCCACTGCACAAAGTAAATGAATTATACACCATTATAATACAAATGTGAACAAATGAAACATCTAATTCAAAATTAACCACTTCAAAATTATTCACCGACCTGATATCTTCTTCGCAAACAAGCAAGAATGACAACATTTAAATTTGCAGCAAAGACAAAAGAAGTGGCAACAAAATACACATGAAAAACATTTGCTTGGGAGAGAAAATGTAATGACTACAACCACACCAAACTATTACTTACTCCACAATAGATCCATCAAACTTGGGAAACATTAGTTAGGCACAAACTGTATTCCAACATAGGCAACAACAATAAACAAGATTAACCTAACCCAAGCTATCATAAAACTATCCACGACCAGGATACTGTCAGCAACGTTCTTTGGGGTGACTGTGACCTTGTTAGTTGGCTACATCAGGTGCAACTGTCTGCAATTCCCCGTGATAATGGGACAAAACCACAACCATGACCGCAATTTAAAACAATCCTTGACCTAACCTTATATTTGAATCAAAAACATTGGTATCGTTTAATGCACAATCTACATTAATAACATTGACCTAACCTTTCCGAGTTTCAATCAGAGTTACACTCAAACAAGACAAAACCAATGAGTTTAAGATTATCTATTGTCAACGTAATTATTAAACAAGAAAACTTTTACACTGTCACTGCAATAACATTTTTTCCCACACATGATAAAGACCCTTTACCTCTTTATTTTTTTCACAAGTGTTATTAAAACTCTCAATCTTCACGTCCCAAGTGTTTGCAATTTGCAGGACTCAAAATAACGCTATAAAAAAGTCAACGACTTTACATAGTCTTTTTTAACAGTTTAAATTCAACACATCAAATATATGCAAATTAAAAGGGAAAAAAAAACATCACAACAAAACGCGAAGATTAACAGAGGCGGCACAAAAAGGAACATCGTCGTACCCTGTTCGTTGCGTGCGGTGAAGATTATGGTTCCGGTTTCGTCTCCGACGAGGCACTCGGTGATGCGCGACGGACGCGCCGTGATTACCGACGATCGACCGCCGCGAGTGCTCACCGTCTTCACCGGCTTGGAGCTGACCACCTTCACCGTCAGCGTGTGGCCGTTGGTGCCAGGTTTTAGCTGATCTACCTTCACGAACACCGGTTTTCGCTTTGTCGTCGTTGGTGTCGCCATGGATTTTAAGTTCGTGTTTCTGCTTCGCGTGAGAGAAAAGAATCAATCGAATCGGAATCGAACACGCAATTATAAGTTAAACCCTAACCCTAGTTTCTCTTGTTTTTGATTTCGGATTTGGGGATTTGTAGGCGTTGGGCCTGATTCCAGTTGTGGGAAGCGTTTAGTATGGGCTTTGTTAGCCCGTGTGAGGGTCCAAAAGATTTTTGACACAATATTTTTACGATGCTAAATTGCTCATCAAAAGATATGGTGAGAAAACAAAAGAAAAACATATTCTAAGTTTATTTTATTGACTAAATTACTCACGTGATCCTCTAATTTTAATTATTAAAAATTATAAAAAATCCATTTTTATCCAGAAGTCTTATCATACCCTATTTATCTCTTTGTTTTAGGTTGTAATTTATTCTTTTATTTATTAATTTTTAATAAATAAAATATTAAATTACAATCTAAAATAAAGTTTTTAAGATATTACTTGAATAATTTTTAGATCAAAGATGATTTTACTTTAGCTATACTATTTTGTTGGAAATTAATATACACAAAGGTTGATTGGTGTATTACAAGAATTCTTAAAATTTGACTCAATTAATACTATGATTAAAACGACAAATCAATCTAATTGAACCATTCAATTGATTCAATTAAAATCAATTGAACCAATATTTATTAATTTTTTTAATACAACAAATAGACACAATCAAGAATTGAACTTATGATTAAAATTTATTTAATAGATCAACTTATCATCATATCATTATAATTAATTATCATATTATGACACAAATAATAGACATACTTATAATTTGTGTTATTTACATTAGTTCACGTGATTCAACTATTAATCCATTTGTTAAATTAGTGATTCATTGACCTAACGGACCAAGTAAAAAACTAATTCAATTTTTAAAATACTGTCCATTACCATAAATGGTCGTGTCAACAAGTTGAAATTTTACTTCCAATTTCCGATAAAATTTTCCATACTACAATGCAATTCGTTACCGGTTAAAAGTAAGTTTTGTACTTAATCAATGAAAATGAGAGTATTCATTATTTGACATATTAATAATTAAATTTTTAATTTATTTATTAAGCTAATATATTGTCCGCATGACCAACCCTTTAAAAAAGGTTTATAATAGGTAAAAGTCTCAAGCTAGACTTTCTTTATATTTTTAATAAGATTAAGCTCAAACTTATAGATCAAAGCATTGACTAGTCTGACTTGTTTCCATATTATTGTTACAACATAGACACAACACATAAACTCCTATTTTTTTCCTTTGCATAATTTATATATATATATATATATATATATATATATATATATATATATATATATATAACACCCCAACTACTATTCCCCTCGCACCTACATCACATTAATGCATGATCATCATCACCACGGATCACAATGCTGACATTAGATCATGCAAAACCAACATACACCAATGCAACACCCTACAACTATGATTGTTGTCGTTACATTATAATTTTTTTATTCGTTTGATTTGTAAGCATGATGAATAAGTTAAATGTTATAAACTTTATTTGTTTTAGGTAGGTATCTAAATTCATAGGTTTCTATTCTTTCAGAGATTTATTATATGATAATGGGAGAATGACATTTTTAATTTCATTTTTTCATATATTATTGATTGACCTAATTAACGGGTTCTAAGAGCAAAACCAAGTTGATCAAATTTAAATCTTAATCAACTACACATTAATTAAACAGCAATGGCAATGTCAAAGATGTTGCTGCGTCTTGTACTATGCGCTCTTTTGGTGTCAGCGATTTTGGTCCAAGATGTTGAGTCAACAATATACTCAGCAACGCAGCAATGCAACGTGACACCATTAATGGATGTAGCAAAACACACCCCAATGTCACGGCATGTCATTTGCCATTAGCTAACAAGTATAGAACAGAGGTTGTGAGAGATGGGACAAAGATGTTGCCAAGTGTCTCCATTGGATGATGATAGCAAAATTGAACATCGATGAAGAACGCACACGTATGCATGCTTGCTTTTCCATTGTTGATCAAGATTTTTGAAAAGGGAATTATATATATATATATATAATGTAACCCATGTTAATTACACTCACATATATATAATTAATATAATGTGATGGTTACATTATTGATTTTGTTATTAAAAAAAATATCTTTTTTTGTCACGATAATATTTAAGTATTCGTGATCATCTTAATAGATGATGATTATTATTAGTTAAAAATTAAAGAGAATCAATTTGCTTATCTAATTTAGTGAGAGAGAAAACATGTATAAACTAAAAGAGAAATTAATAATCAAAAATTGATTTGAATCGGTCATTTATAAAAACTGTTTTTTAATAATAAAAAATCTCAAAATTATCTTTCAAATACATAACATTTTGAAGTAATGTAGGATCAACCTTCGTAACATTTAAAACACTTATGTGAAGTTTATAATCAGACAAATAAATCAAGTCATCCACTCATTGGTTAGGATATCTAGATCTTATACTAGCTAAGAAATTTATGATTTCATTCCAAATTTTGTTCACTCTATTTTTAATTTTTTTTTTTTTACCAATTCACTATATCTTTTTGAATGATATAATATAAGCAACTTGTTGCAAATAATAACAACTCATTTATAAAGATTATATATGAATTATTTATTTTGGATAAATAATCATTTTCGTCACTGAATGTATGGAGTATTGAAAATCAGTCATCGAAAGATGTAAATTCAAATTTTGGTCCCGAAAGTAAAATATGCGACAAATTCATTCATATATTAATTTTCGTCTGTTACCGTTAGTGAAATAGTTTATGTGACACAAAAGAACGAAAATGTCACAAAAATGATTGTCAACATGATTGTTAAATAGATTAGACCAAAATGTCGGTAAGTTTCCGTTGGACCAAAGTGTCAGTAAATTTTCATTGGACTAAGTTGTCAGACCCCAAATTTCGTTTCATTCAAGAGTAAATTATAATTTAATCTCCCTCATTTTTTTATTGTTGTAAGAATAACATTACAATAAACACTTACAAAATAGAGAAACAAACATAAGTTAGAACAAACATAATAATATGCCATGTTGGCAATCATTTTTGTGACATTTTTGTCTCTTTATGCCACGTATGCTCTTTCATTAACGATAATGGACAAAAGTTAACGAATGAATGAACTTGTCAAACTTTTTTCACTTTTTCGGACTAAAATTTGAATTTTCATCTTTTGGATACAAATTGATCAATGCTCTACACATTCATGAACTAAAATATCTATTTACCCTTTTTTTTAAGATTATATATATGAATTGTGAGCAGGCTAGGCAAGATCTTGAACAAAGATCTTGAGCTTAAGATCTGATCTTCACTAGATCTCCCAATAAAGGAATTGAAGAGATCTCCAACATGGAAGATAAGTTCTTGTAGAAAATCCCACAAGATATGCACATTGTTCAAAAAAGAATAAATTTGTTTCCCTCTTTCTCTCTTCCTAAGATCTCAAAATGAGATCTACCATTAAAAAAAAATTAGAGAGATCTTGAAAGATCTTCAATCCTATGTAGTACTATAGGGTCGATCAAAAAGTGATCTAAGATCTCTATTTGAGATCTACCACTAAAGTTGCTCTTATTATTTAACATTTTAATATTATTATTTTTCTTATATAACATTTAATATAATCTTTTAGTGTAAATTAATTTTTCTGGTTTATTTTTATATAATTTAGATTAGTTTATATTACTTGTGATATTATATAATATTAAAAGTATTTTTTTAATTATTATCCAATCATTTACAATTAAATATATTAAACTAATATAGTTTCATCAGCTCAATAATTACTTATTCTTTTGTTGTGAGCTCAATGATTATTAATATTACAGTTTTAAAACATTACTTTTTTTTTTAAGGCTATATCAAAATTTTGGTCATTTATCTACATTTTGATTAGGTTTTAATTTGGCCATTAAGTTTAAGAAGTTTGAAGTTGGTTCTTTATATTGCTCTGTTATATTAAATTGACTCATCCCTCAGTTTTTTACGCTAACAGTATCAATTTTGGTTGACTTTTAATTTCTCGGAGTTTCTAATGCATCACCAAATTGACCAAAATATATAATGTCAAAACTAACAAAATTACCAATTTGGAAAAAAAAAACTTTAAATCAAAATGAAATATTTTAAATTGGACCAAATGTAAATAAAATATCAAAATTATATTTTAATCAGTTTTCTAATTGCATATTAACGGTTTGATCACACTATTACAATTATAAAGGATATATTAAATGTTATAAACTTTATTTATTTTAGACATGCATCAGGGTTGCTTAATGATAAATAGAACTTAAAATATATTTTTTAAAATTATTATTTTAAATAAAAATTGTATGTTGAGCTTTTTTTTTATCAACATACAATACCTTTTTGCCGATATATCAAACCTTTTTTGTTTTATAAAATTTAAGAATAAATATTTTTTTTTGGTGGATTTAAAACATGAGTATTAATTGTTTTATCCTTCGATCAACTATGTCTATATCCATAGTTTTCTATTCTTTCAGTGGTTTACTATAGGATAATGGTATAAAGACATCTTTAATTTGATTTTCATTCATTATTGATTGATGACCTAATTGATGGATTCTAACAAATGTCTTAAAGTCTGAGTTAGTATATAAGGTGTTTGGACCAATAAAAATTAAAGGTTTTTTTTTAAGGAACAAAAATTATAGTTAAACAATACATTATAATATTGTTAATTGATATTTTCTTGTTATTTGAGTTTTTTTATTTTATAAAAAAAACTACTTATTCCATTATCCAAATCCTTCATATTATTATATTCGGTCTTACTTTTATATATACAAAAAAATTATTTTCGAATTCGAATTCATCATCAACATAAGACTAAATACTTGTTTGTGCCTACAAAGACATTGTAAGTGGTGTCAGGCAAATCAAATTGCTGACCCCTTTTTCCAAATATTTTCTCAATAAGATTTTTATGTAGTTCTTCATTTATTTATTTTTCTCTTCTAATTGGTAATGCTGGTGTAGTATACCTAGGTAGATTTTAGTAGGTTTGTTTATTTCCTTCGTTCTCAAATAAAAAATAACACACCTAATGGATATAAGAAAACTTAGATTTTGATCGTACAAAATATATTCTTTGGTTCGATCATGAAATTAATCTTTGATTCAGAATTTAATCACACTTAAAACTCCTTGCTCAAAGCTTGTGGGGATACACCTCGGGGTCCCACCGAAGAATCAAAAGTTCTAATTGGGGTGGTTAAAAAAATAACATAAAATAGCTCTCATTTCCTGTTTTGGGTAATTTTGATATGGTTCAAAATGACTTCTTGGAATCTCTTGAATTTTCCATTCTTAGGGAATGATGTCCTGTATTTTCTTTCATTGTCGATGCAATGAGAGGACATTGTCATTGCATGACTATCTATAGAAAATGGCAAAAAAAAGTAAACAAGGTCTTATTTAAATGCATGCAACCCTCCAAAACAAACCAAGTTGATCACAATATTTACCTCTTCATCAACCTCGCAATAATTAATTTATTTATCATCATCATCATAAAAAGAAATTAAATAATTTAAACAGCGATGGCAATGTCAAAGGTGGTGATGGGTCTTGTTCTCTGCGTTCATTTGGTGTTCGCGGTTTTGGTCCAAGATGCGGAGGCAACAATGATAGGCCATGGAGCAATGCAGCGTGACACTTTTCCTGGATGCAGCAAAAGACACCCCAGAATTGTGGCCTGTCATCTGCCAATAGTTAATGATTATAGAAGAGGTTGTGAGCCAGGACAAAGATGTCGTCAAGAACCTCCAAGGGTGATAGCAAGATAATTCGATATTAATGAAGGACGCTAGTTGCACACATGCATATATGCATGCTTGGATATTATTGTCTTTCTTTGATCCACATCTTTTGAGAGGGAATTTTATATGTATTTTTGAATTCCTGAGGAAAGATATGTATTCATTAATGACTGCAGATCCGTGCAAATCCTATGTAGTAAAATAGAGTAGTGTTTAAAACAATAACATTATTATTGGTCGATGTAACATTTAAAATGTAGACCTGACCACAACATATATTTGTTTATACATACCCACATTTATGCCAAACCCCCAGAGTACATACACCTACCAACATCACTTGTTACAATTTACTTACAAAAGCAAGTTGGCGGGATTAGCTATGGTTGAAGATGAACTTGGTAGTTTTGCAAATTTACTACATTGTCAAACTATGAATCTCCCATTTGTGTATCTAGGCATCCCAATTGCTGCAAGCCCCCAGAGTCGAAAATTGGCATCCGGTCATCCAAAAGTTCAAGGGAAAACTCTCTTTGTGGAGGCACAAGAGCTTATCCATTGGATGAAGGATCTGTCTAATCAATTTGGTACTTACATCCATCCCACTCTTTTTTCTCTCTTTCTTTAAAATCCCGAAGAAAGTGTTGCATGTCTTGAGATCTTTGCAAAGAAAATTTTTGTGGGGTGAAAAAGAGGAATCTAGGAAAATTGCTTGGGTAAGTTGGAGGAAGGTATGCCAAGAAAAGGAGTGTGGGGGTTTGGGAATAAAGGATTCGGAAGTTTTCAATAGGGCACTACTAGGTAAATGAAAATGGAGAATGTTGCAAGAAAAAAAAAGTCTTTGGATTAAGGTTTTGAGATCAAAATATGGGGAGTATAATGGGGAGGTGAGAGAGGGACATTTCATGAAGGGGTGTAAATGGTTGAGGGACTTGGGGGGTGTAACAAAAGTGAGAGGACAAAGTCATTGGTTTGCGATAAGATTAAGTGGGTGGTGGGGGAAGGTGTAGAGGTTGGTTTTTGGGATCAAGTATGGGTGGGGGGAAGGACATTACGTGATATTTTTCCAAGAATTTACTCAAATTCGGAACAAATAAACAGTTGTGAGGGGTATGGGTCATTGGGAGGGTGAGGCTTGGGTGTGGGACTTGAGGTGGAGAAGATCTTGGTTTGAATGGGAAAAAGGGTTGTTGCAGGAATTCTTGAATTGTATTAATGCTGTTGGGTTGGAAAAAGATGCCAAGGATAGAAGGATTTGGATGGGAATTAATTAATTCCTTGGAATATACGGTAAGAGAAGCAAATACAAGTTTGATGGTGCAGGACGACAACTACCAGGAAGATGATGTTTTTAAATGTATTTGGAAAATTCCGCACCCTCCAAAATTCTGGTGTTGGCTTGGAGAATTATTCTTAACAGGGTACCTACTAAGAAGGATCTTTTCAAGAGGGGAATTTTTAATCAACAAGAAGACATTATGTGTTTTTTCTGTAAACAAATGGAAGAATCTACTTCTCATCTCTTCTTTGTGTGTAAACTGTCTTATCTGGTGTGGATGAAATGCTATGCGTGGTTGGGGTTCCAGTTAGCACTACCATCGGATTCGGCTTCACATGTAGCAACTCTTGGGTCTGATAGTAGGCAACAAAAGAAGGAAAGGAAGTGCAGTGATATGGCTAGCAACCATATGGTCATTGTGGTTATACAGAAATGATTTAGCTTTAAACAACTTGAATGAAGGAACAGATTATGTGGTGGAGATAATAAAAGTCAGATCATGGTATTGGTTGAAAGGAAAGCTGCAGAGATTCAATGACTCCTTCTAGGTCTGGGCTATGCAACCAATGTCATGCTTAAGGTCCTTGTAGTCACACAGCTTGGTTTCAACGTATTTGGCTGGATATATCATGTATTGGGGGGACTTTGCTAAGGCAATTTAAATTGTCTTTGCGGAGTAAACTATACTAAGCATCCTTGTCTCTGTAATGTTTTTCTTATTCGGGTATTTCTGGTACCCTTTAATAAAATGTTTTCTTTTTGCCTAGAAAAAAAAAAACTATGTTACAATTTACAACACTATCACTTACGTTAAGTCTCCCACTAATGTTTCCAAAATCGCAGGAAAAAAAATATCGGACATAATAAAGAGCTAATACTTCTGTAAAAAAAAAAAAAAAAAAAAAAAAAAAAAAAAAAAAAAAAAAAAAAAAAAAAAAAAAAAAAAAAAAAAAACTAATACATGCATCTGTCATGAGACTCTTGACTATAGTTTTTAAAAATTAAAGTATGTAGTCATTTGTAAAAAAAATGAAAACTATTTTTTTAACTTTTTGAAGAAAGTTTTTCATACCAAAATCACTTTTGGAATTGAAAAAAACAATAAATTACTACTCAAAGTCCATAGAAAAACAAAAAAACTATTTTTCTTGTTTTAAAGCCTATGTAATGTTAAACACAAACGTTAAAGAAATTTCTTATTTTGGGCAATATTGCAGCATATGTTACTTTTTAGCATCTCCTTTAATTTCCACCTTCCACCACATGGAATAAACATTTTGTGTTTATTATTCACACCTTTTTGTGGATTGATAGGAGGTTAAAATAAGTAAAAAATTATTATAGTTTATTTTTACTTTTTATAAATTTATTTATTTGTTTTTTGTTCTAAAAAAATTAAAATGTATGATTTTTTTTCTAAAATTAGATTTGGACGAATAAAAATCTCATGTAACATTTATAAAATTAAATTAAAATGTAATTTTGAAATTAAAAATCATCACAAATTATAAAAATAAAAAAAATGCAAGAAACAGAGTGAGAGAAAAAGCTTACCAACATAAAAGATTCACTTCACTTTATTGGTATTGTATTATTGTATCACGAAACTTTGAGCGAGCCAATAATCTAGTTATTGTTTCATTTTACTACAAAGCGGCTGCATTGGCCAACAATCTAGTTACTGTTATATTTTATTGCATAGGATATATGCACTTTATGTTAACTACACTCACACATATATAACATTAATTAACGTGACGGTTCCATTATTGATTTTGTTAAAATAAATTGTCTTTCTTTTGTCACTATAATATTTATGTGAAATATCCAACATCTTAGTCGATAATTAATATCAACCAAAGATTGAAGAGAACTAATTAAAGAGATTTACTAGTTTATATAATTTAGTAAAAACAAATAAAAAAATTGTATTAACTAAAGGAAAAATTAATAATAAAAAACTGATTGGAACTGACACTTTTAACATTGATTTTTTAATAAAAAATACTAATAATTATCTATAAGATAAATAACATTATGAAGCAATGCAACATGAATGTTCATAACATTCAAAATTATTCTGTAAAGTTTATTAAGATACAAGTAACTCAAGTCATCTACTCATTTGTTAGGATATCTAGATCTTATATTAGTTTGAACATTTATGATTTTATTACAAATTATAATTCACTTTATCTTTTTGAATGAAATAAAATAAGCATCTTGTTATATATATATATATATATAACAATTAATTTATAAAGATTATATATGAATTGTTATTATTTATTTTTTTATTATTACTATAATAATATGTAACATATAACACAATCTTTTTGTTTCAATTTATTTTTCTAACTTTTTTTTAATAATTTATATTAGTTTATTACTTTTGATACTATATAATACAATTTTTTTTTATAATTTATCAAATCACTCACAGTCAATTAAACCATTGAATTAATGGCTTCATTAGCTCGGTAATTACTTCTTTTTTCGGTGGGAGCTCTATGATTATTATTATAGTTTTTGAAACGTTACCTCTTTAGGCTAAATTAGAATTTTATTCCTTTATATCCGTTTTAGATTTCAATTTGATCTCTTAAATTTAAAAGGTTTGAAGTTGGTTCCTTATAGACCTATCTGTTAAATTGATCAAAATAGTGTCAAAAACTAACAAAGTGACTAATTTGGAGTAATAAATAAACTTTAAATCAAAATGAAACATTTAAAACGTAAGGGATCAAATTAAAACTTAAATATTTAACCATTTTTCTACTTGCATATTAGTTGAGTCAAAATGTTGCTATTATAAAGGAAATCTATACAAATAATATATGCATCTACAATCTAATATCCAATAGACTTTTTTTGTAAAAATTCCTTTTTCAAAATGTATACTATAAAAAAAATAAATTGGATACAAGGTTCTTAGAAGTATTTTTTAGAGCTTCTCTACTGAGAAAAAAAAAACTATATTTTCAGTAGAGAAGTTCTCAAAAGTACCTCTGACTTATATTCAAACAGGTCCAAAATAAGCTACTTTTATCTAAATATTTGGCCTAGCTTCTCCTAAGGAGAAAATAAGCTAAAATTAAGATGGGCCAAACACTACCGATTGGTGTGCATTAAGTGAAGAATTCAGTGCTAGCACAGAAACAATGAGTTTCTCACAATTGGATATTGAAAATCAATACTACTGTTACGGAATTTGTATATTGGGCCACAAATCAATGAGCCCAAGAAGATTAGTTATTTGTGGAAAGATTATAGGCTTTAAATATACAACAAATCTGGGAGATTATGTTATCAAGCAAATAATTAAGATATATTATTTATCTTGTGCAGATTATGACCAAGAATTGACAAAGCTTCCTCAATTAACCACAAGTCAGTAAAAGCATAAATAGCCCATTACCAAAGGTGAAAGGTACACACATATTCTGACTCTCTCTTTTCCTTTCACACAAGCACACACTGCACACCACTTGTGTTGTGTTGTTTTGCTGTGATCTTCATCTTCCTCTGGGTGCTTCAAACTTCATACGCATCTAGAGAGAGAGAGAGTATTGATCCTACATCAAGACCCAGCTGTTATAACTGGACATCCGTTTTTCTGGAACGGAACATTGGCGCCGTCTGTGGGAAAAGTTAAACTTCGATTCCCACCATGGTAAACACGAGAAGACACCAGCTTGAAGGCCTACCCGAGGTCGGCCGATCACATTCGATCCGGGTGGAGGATGCTTTGACTGATACCGCTTCATCACGGGCACAGAACAACCCGCCCCCAGTACCTGCAGAAAACCTGATGGCCGCACCAGCCGAGATAGATCAGCAATTAGTGCAGCGCTTCACCAGCAATGCGCTGCAATCCATTCTGTCACGAATTGAGCGTTTAGAACAACGATACGCTCTCCAGCGGCAAGAAGATATGAATCACATGTTGGCACAGTTAGATGAACGCTGTGCGAGATGGACGATGGGCGAACATGACCGACTAAGGACGATGGAACAAAGGCTTGACCACATGGAGTTCCCGCAGGAACCGACGATCCACCCCGATTTGGCCAACCCTGCCGAGAATATGCCAAACACAGAGCTGCATCGTGAGCCGACCAGGGCCGATATACCATGCCCTGTTGCATTCAGAAACCCGCAGGAGGCAGTTCGAAGCTACCAGCCAGAGGGAGGCGCCGGGGTCTACAGAAGGAAGTACAGGCGGGGGCAGTACAATAACAGTCCGTTCATTGACGACATCGTCAACGCTCGGTTTTTAGAAGATTTTGACGGATCTTTCCTAAACAAGTACGATGGGACACAGGATCCGCAAGTGCACATAGACGAATTCGACATGCAGATGTGTGTTCGGGGAATTGAGGAGCCGATCATATCCCGGATATTCGTTACCACTCTGACCGGACCGGCTCAGACATGGTTTCATTCATT
>PYAF01004793.1:855594-866152 GCA_007407185.1 Glycine tomentella
GGGGTTGTTGTCGGCGTGAGAGCCACTCGAACGCGACTCTTCAACAATTTCCACAGATTCCATGATAACCTAAGACAAAGGCAAAAAGAAAAAGACGATGGTCAGCAATAAATACCTGAAACAGCTCCAGGAAGGACTAGCAAAGGAACGACTGATTCAGGAGGAGAGCAAGGCCGAGGCGGGCTGACCGACCTCGATAACGTTTTCTCGGTCAAAGAAGGGGGAACCGGTATGGGATTATGTCGGCAACGATCCATAACGGTATCGGCGTCTCCATAACGCCCCACATGGGCCAGATAGAAGACATCATCCATGCATTTTTCACATGTTTCATAACGAAGGATAGGAGCGGTTTCTTTAGGTTTTTGGGTTAAGGGAATACCTAAAGGAATTTCTGGAGAACCCTTAGACCTGTGCTTGGAACTTTGACCAGAATGGGTAACAGTTTTGGAAGAGGTTTTTCGGGGTTTTTTAGGTTTTGAACCACCAGAAGAGACCCTAAGAAAGCGTTTATTTTTCTCCTCCTCACTAAGGGGTTTACCAAAAAGCCAATAAGCCACACCAGGTGTGACCTGTTCAGCGATTTGAGCCTCCTCTGGGGTAAGTTTTACCATTATTAAGGGATGAAAAATTTTTGCAGAAAAGACAAAGGATAAAGACAAACGAAGAAAGGAAGATGAACAGACAAAGGAAGCAAGACGGAAAACCCAGAAGTAATCTAAAAGAAGGGATGGGTACCAATAAATCAAGAAGAGAGAAAAGAAGAAGAAGAAATGCAGAATCAACAAAAGTAAAAGGAAAGAAAGAAGAAATACCTGAGATGAAGGCTTGCGAGAAAGGGGAAAAACACCGGAAAGAAAGAATGCAAGAGAAGAAGCTTGAAGAGACAACGAAAGTAGTGAGCCAAGGGTTTGGAAGAAGAGAGGAAAGATGATGGGTTATAAGGGTCAGTGACTCAGTGCGAAGGAAAACCGCCCAGCCCACGAAGTTAAAAAATGATAACTGACAAAACGTGTGATTAATGGGGCAATCATGACCAGTTAATCAAGAGACAGGGGCATAAGAGACTTTTGACAAGAAAAGTCATGATTAGAACGTGCAAGGTAACGGCAGAGCATTAAATGCTAGGGAGGCGCATCATTTCAGATGTCCAAGAGCCAGCAAAAGTACTCCATTACCTTGGGGTTCGGAAACCGAAGAAGTAAGTCGGCCTTCAGGGGAAACGCCTCACTATCTCGGACCAGATTACTGAAAGAGCTCGGCCTCGCAAAAAGCGGTTTCAAAGTATCTCGGTCTAAGTCGGACAAAAAGTGGCACATTGACCGGAGAAAAGTTCGCATGTCAAAACATCTCGGCCAAACAAAGTGATCGGTCCAAAAACCGAGATAAAAACATGTCGGTCATACATTAATTTTGAAGTCGACTTGTCAGAAATAAACAGTGTTTTCGGCTACGGAATTAAGGACGAGAATAAATTCATCTCGGTCATCCAGAGTCCTCAATAACCGAGATGAGGGGCAACTGTTACGGAATTTGTATATTGGGCCACAAATCAATGAACCCAAGAAGATTAGTTATTTGTGGAAAGATTATAGGCTTTAAATATACAACAAATCTGGGAGATTATTTTATCAAGCAAATAATTAAGATATATTATTTATCTTGTGCAGATTATGACCAAGAATTGACAAAGCTTCCTCAATTAACCACAAGTCAGTAAAAGCATAAATAGCCCATTACCAAAGGTGAAAGGTACACACATATTCTGACTCTCTCTTTTCCTTTCACACAAGCACACACTGCACACCACTTGTGTTGTGTTGTTTTGCTGTGATCTTCATCTTCCTCTGGGTGCTTCAAACTTCATACGCATCTAGAGAGAGAGAGAGTATTGATCCTACATCAAGACCCAGCTGTTATAACTGGACATCCGTTTTTCTGGAACGGAACAACTACACATGTTGAAATTGGAAGTCAGATGGATTAAGTTTAACTTGTGTGACAAACTTGAATCAGTTTACGCATCTGACTAACGATTGAATCTTGATTATGTATATTCAACAAATAGGGACAAAGAAACATCCCATAACAAAGAGCTAAGGTGCTAGTTTTGGCGCCCTTGTTCCTTAACAACTAATGCCTGTTGTGGTTCCTTCTCCTCTGGTGCTGCCATCGCTGAATCTTTCTGCTGTTCCTTCTCTCCTACTTGTGCTTCTCCATCTTCTAATTGTAGTGCCACATGCTGCCTTAAATATCTGAATAGTACGAGCAATATAAAAACTGCATGGAAAAATTATTTCACAAGAATCAATCACCACAAAGTTGCCAAACCCAAATGCAAATTTAAGTAGACAGGATTTACCATCTCAAGGTTTCATTGTACAACAGGATAATGTGTATCTATTCAGAAGCAAAAAAATCTATCCCGAGACAAATTTTTAGTCTAATTTCCAAGTAATCTGAGACTACCAGTATAATTTTGCAGAAGGCTATGAAATTTTTTAATAGTGCAAATGGTCTAAGCTTATGCTAAAATTGCTTAGAGTGTGCTTCTTTTAGCCAAATCCTACTTTCTAATGCTCGTTGAACCCAATCGGATCCTCTCGAATTGGATTGGCGTCCAACATGATGGAACACTGATTCAAGTGCAACTGTTGAAAATTATAGTTCATGCTATCAACTGCAGCCAATTCTGTTACTAGGGTCTTACCTGTGAAGATTCGAGTTTTTATTGAAGATAGATTCCAGAAGGTCATGAGTGCTGATGCCATCACTTTCTTCTTGTGAGTGCAAGCACTCCATGTGTCCAACAACCATGATTTCAAGCCCTCAGCTGCATAACAAAAGTTTTCTACTATTAAGCACTAAAAAGTGGACAGACATATGAAGTTTCCTGCAAGTAGGTGGAATCATACTTCTCTGGTTTATCTGAGCAGTGTAGCCAGAATAAAGCTTTGGAACACTGAAGCTGACAACAAATCCTGTCCATATATATAAACATTAGCAATTTAGCAAGATATATGGCAGAAATGAAACTATAAGTGTAAAAGAAATACAGTTCATGGTGTCCTCACCAATGGCACACAGCCTCCAGATAGTAATTAAATGGCCGTACTCTGCTCCTAGTAGAAGGAAAGGAACTACCTGCAACCACAAAAGACCAACTAATTAGGCGGTATAAAAAAATTATGGACTGACCTGACATATTAAGAATTTAATTAGGAAATTCAATCCTTTTGTGGAATCATGTCTTAAACTACTGCACTTAAGGTTATGAGAATGCTTCTCAAGTCAGAATGGTTCTCATCAACTCATCAAAGCAGGAACTTAAAAATTAAAATAGTCATGCGATGAGATATAACAAAAATGCATACGGTCAAAATCTGAGAGTGAGATATGGTGGAGGGAGGGGTGTGTGAACAATCTATATTTTCTGTATTCATGTTCTCATACAGTGAAATCTGTTGCTTTGTTTCTTATCGCTTACTATCATTCTCAGCTTGTTTTATTAGTTCTTGAACGTTTTGCATCAGTTCACATAACACCTATAAATTACTTCAATATAAGGTGCTATCGTATTAGTTGAAAAGTACAAAAGTAAAAACAATCACATAGAATCAAAATTAAATTCTATATCTAAAAAGAAGAACTTGGAGGATTACTTTGAGGGTCATGGATGGTTCTCCCGAGAACAACACTCTCATCCTTGAAAGTGCAAAATTCAGAGCAGGAAGAATTAATTTCGCAAGACGCAAAATGTCATCCTCTGTCAGCTTGATTTCCCTCTTTTCTTCAACCTCATTTCTGAAACACAAAGACCAAAGTCACAAAAAACACAAGAAAGAGCTTGAAGCATAACACCACCACCTATGAATCTCGAACTAAAAATCGTACCTTTGACAAATCGAATTCGAGAAAAACGAAACACCCAATAAGAGAATCCCCAATTGCGACAAGGCCGAGAAAACACTGAAAATTAAAAATTAAAAAAAACTCAGATTTTTTCTCCACGTGGGTGAAAATAAAAAACAAAAACGCATAAAGTACTGACCTAAAGTTGAGTCCTTGAGTAAAGCACGAAGACAAGAGACAAAGAGAACCAAAACCAAACCAAAAGGTTGACTTTGACGCATCCTTCCACATGATCAAATCACTCACCACCTGTCCAACATGGTCCAGATCGCCACCATTCTCTTCTTCACTCTCTGAAAACAAAACCACCCAGAAATAATAAAAAATTATGATCAAACATAGAGAAGCCAAAGGGATTAGGGAGAAAATGGTAAAAATGCATACTTGGAGATGGGGTTGAAGGTGGAACGGAGTTAGGTTTCTCCTTCTTAGTTCGCGCAGTTTGTCTTCTCGTTCTGGGTTTTCCGACCTCTTCGACAAAGGTTGAATCTTTTTCTTCTCGAATCTCGAGCTCGGAGCGCCGCCGCGATTTGCGAGGGTTCCTTGGGGACGCCGTTTGGGGTGCTCTGGTTTTGCAGCGGCGGCGCACCCCGGCGGAATCCGGTAACTCCGGCGGCGGCGTGGCGTTGCGAGCGACGGCAGGGGATGGTGATCTGGTGGGGGTTGCAAGAGGGGACACGGGAAGAGAAAGAAGGAGAAGAGGGTCTGGTTGTTGGGTTGGTTTGTCTGTGATGAGGAGACAAGGGTTTTGTTGATGAGAAGAAGAATCCATGATTGAAAGAATAAGAGAGTTATGTTATGTTTTGTTGTTGTGTTGTGTTGTGATTGTGATGAGTGAGGGAAGGTTGAAGGATTGAGATGAAATTATGATTTTTGTGGTGCGAAGGTTTTGGTTTTGTTGAGGGTTGTGAGGCGCTTCAGTGCAGTGAAGTGCTACTAGGCATGAATTTGAATGCGGGCAATTTGCGGAGTAGCCGTTGGAGAAATTATCGGTTTTAAAATCTTAATAAATAGAAATTTTTTTATGCAATAATATCTCGTTACAAATTATCTTATATAATAAATTTGTTCATTTGTATAATAATTATATTAAAATTCATATAAAGTATTTTTTGATTAATTGATAGTATAAAAAAATTTACGATAATAATATACAATCATTATACTCTAAAAAAATGTTACAAGTTAGAGTTTAATGTCTAATTAAGTATTTTTTTTACTAAGTTAGTACTTTTTTTTTACATAACACCTATTGAGCTTAATGTTTAAGTTATCCATTTTTTTTACTAAGTTAGTGTTTTTCTTACTATTTCTTCATCTCATAATAATATTTTATATTATTATTATTATTATTAATTATTAATATTTTCTTTTAAAAATATTCAAAAGATTTTTAAAATGATAGATTAGAAGTGATCAAAAGTTAAGTTAAACCCTTCAATGAATATTAAAAACATAAAATCTACTATTAAATTTTGAAGATAAAATATATTTAAAATTAATTTTTGATATTTAGTAGTTTGTTAAACCGTTCAAATTTTGTAAGAGAATATACATGCATTTGAAAAGAGTATACACTACTTCATAAAAAGAAGAGTATTAAATGAGAAGACGTGTGATGTGAGGAAGAGTGAAGTAACATAACAGAATTCATTCCTATATCACTATGATTGCACCCACTAAGTTGTTTTATTTTTTTGTTGGTCAACTTCTCAAATGATTTATAACAAAGATTAATTTTGGTGTGAATAGGAGTAGAATCTTCACACATTCAAAGAAAATTTTGATGTTTCAAGAATTGACATTCTAGTAAACAATCCAAATTTTTTATTTGTTTTTGTTGTAGTATATTTGAGACAAAATAGATCCTCTTATTCACCACTGTATTATGAAAACTCGTTTATTCCACTCAAGTGATATGAACACTTTCTGCTGCGAGTGTTATCCTTTATAACTATCAATAAATGGTCTTGATAAGACACAAAATGCCTAAAAGAAGATATTAAATGCCTAAATCAACACCTCCCTCAATCTAACGTGTGAGAAGAAGAAATATCTTCATATATATATATGGTCTTTGATAAGATATGCCTAAGAAATCAACACCTTCCACACCCTACCATGTGACATGACTTCATGGCATCTTACATATCGAAGGCAAAATGCTTTTATCCTGTTAAGGCCTTCTACAAGATTAGAAGTGTCGTCGGCAAAACTAATTCGAAGCCAATTCTTCAGTCTAACCGTGACAACTAGTACAATTGATCAATAAAGAGAAATTTTCATCATCACTTGACTTTAATTTTATTAATGATAAATGAATGAAACTGAGATTCTAGAAAAAATTATTACCTGGAAGAAGGACAGATTCCTCTTCAGCTAGCTTGGCACAGAAATCCATATCATCAACAATGTCCTTAATTTGTGAAAAGTTAATCTCTACCTGCTCCATTCAATTTACTATTATTTTATCATCTGTAATGATGATCCAGTGTTAAAGTACTAACTACTACTAATAACATATGAAAACCTTAAAACTCTAAATGCCACGTACCATGACACACATTGCTCCTTCTGGTTTGTGAGGGCATGTTAAGCAAGGGAATATTCTATGATTTATGTAAGGAGATCCTTACATAAATCATAGAATATGTTTGCAGCCTCCCTCAATATATTAAGATTCTTTGGAAGGAAATCATCTTTTGTTTTGCCAAGGATTTCGGGTATTGCTGCCTGCAAACTTACTAGCTGTAATTTTTGTTTCAAGGCAAAAGAAAATGAAAAACAAAGGATATGGACATGCAAAGTATGCACATTTATAAAATTCTGATGCTCTTGTATTTGCTTATGCTAGTTTGCACTGGTTACCTGCAAGAAGGTTGGAGGGTCAGTTGTGATCTCCAAATAACTGATGATATTTTTCACAACCTGATAAAGAATGAAAACAATTGTCAATTGCATAATTCATACAATATAGTCAGTCAAATATCAGGATAATATATATATATATATATATATAAGCTAAGAATTTTTTTATTCGATTTGATCTTCAAAATGAAAAAAAATAAATGACAATGATAAGGAGAAAACTGACCCCAGTTTTCTGAAAATTCCATGAGGGTCACATGTAGCTATCCAGCCAGTTCTCCAACCAGGAACTAACCATCTCTTTGATAAAGATCCAATTGTAATGACAGGCACTATTGAAGAAAACACCCCCATGGGAACAAATGGATTGTTTCCATAAGTTACATGGGCATAGACTTCATCAGAAATTACAAAGATTCCATTTTCCTTGAAATTTCGGCAACCTACATTACAAGGGCTCTCAAAAATGATCGATCACATTTCAGTTCCAACTCTTAAACAACGTAAGCCCAAGACTATGTGTGGTACCCTTTCTAAATGTTGGTATGTGAACACAGCTCCACATGGATTACTAGGATTGATGAGGACAATGGCCACTGTGTTTTCATCTGCTAGAACTTCAAGGGAATCAAGGTCAAACTCCCACCTCTCAGGCAAAAGATCAAAGTGACGTACTTCGAGGAGACAACAACTAGCACGAGAATCATATTGCGGATACCCTGGTCTTGGAAGGAGAATGTTGGCACAAGGACGTGCAAGGACAGATAAGATTATATCTATAGCTTGTGTGCCACCAATGGTGAGAAAAACATTCTCTGGTGATAACTGGTATGGAAGATCAGAAGACAGATAATTTGCAATAGCCCTGCTTTTGGGAATTGCAGTTCATTATTACCATAACAAACCAACATAAAAAATATTAAAATTCATTTTGGCTTCATATATTACACATGCATATTCATTTGATGGAGTGCCAAATACTTGCGAACTGAAATAAAAGAACATTGAATTTCACCCATGGACTCTTTCTTTGAAGAGAAATTACAATTATGAAATCCATCATATGACTGAATGTCAAATTCATATCACAAAATCTAAAAGCTTAGTTTAGATTTAGTCATTCAATAGATTTGGCACTTCAATCACATTAACATAACTAAGACCTGGGAAACTTAATCCACTAGTTTATTGAAAAATGTCCTAAGGTAAGACTATTAAAACTCAAGCTCTAAATCTATGAGTAAAAAGATATTTGTTATTAGTTTTTGTAACGCAAAATGATCATATATATGTTGGCAAAAAGATTCAATATACAGCTCTCTTATTTAAAGGAAAAAGGTCTCATTCAAAATTTGTTTTAAGTTGCACTCACTGTTGTGCTGACTCCAAGTTGATTACTAATTATTACTAAAGAGCATCTCCAATGCTACAACCATGATAGAGTTGCTTATCTTACTTTTATTGGCTTTACAATACCACATGAGATTCAAGAACTTCACCAAATTTTCTCTCTGAAAGTACAATCCTTAAATTAGGTCCTACAATTATTTCAAAATTCTTAGGAACTGTTACTTATGTAAGCAAAGATTTTTATATAAAAATTGTCATGTCAATTGCTCCAACGGTAAAATTTGTATATAGGCCGTTCTCATTAGAAATCTAATTCTACTTACTATTACATGGCCCAATAATTTTATTTAGTAGATGAGACTAGATTGTGAACAAACCTCTTTGCATCAGGTAAGCCAACGGTGGGAGGGTAACAGTTGAAGTTATAAGAGTGTACAGCAGTTGAAACAGCAATCGATGAACCAAAGGTTTCTTGTCTCGGCTATTGCTGACTCTCTCCATCAACATGTTATATGCCCCTCTCACAGAAATGGATGAAGCATTTAGCTTCTTGTTCCCCTGAAAATTCCACTCCTCACTTCCATTCTCCATTCTCTTCGCCCATTATATGGCGTCTGAGTTTGGTGAACCAATATAAGTGATTTTAGAGAAAGTTTAGGACAAGCAAGTGCTACTGGTATGAGATTTTTCCAGCTTAATTAGAAGTTTTAAAAAGTTTTGGATATACACTTGTATTAAATTCTCATAGGAGAGTTTTGTATGTTATTATCCAACTCAAATAAGATTGTGTCCCATAAAATATTTATTTGTGGTCTAAAACAAAAAAGAAAGTTTAGTAAGAAGAAAAGCTTCCAATTGAGAAAGATAAACTATCATTGTACTCATTTGTAATGTAATGAGAAAATTTGCATCACATGTTGTGGGTTTGATATGATGCTGGCACATCTTAGTTTTTAGGGTTAATTTAGTTATAATTCAATTAATAATTAGCAATACATGTTAGAATTAGGTAAGTTTATTTATTTATTTATTTTTATCTCAATTTATTACTATTTTACAATTTTAGAGTAAAAAAAAAAAGAATCAGAACCAAGAAAGATTTGTCACAAAAATAAAATAGTTGAAGGGTTTAGTTACCCTAATTAACTATATGGACATGGAATTATAAATAGGGACTTAGAAGACCAAAAGAAGAACACACAGAAATATACTTTTACAGACAGAAACACAGTGGAGAGAAGATCAAGACCAGAATTTGAAGAAGATTAATGCTTCTGCTCTCTTTGTATTTCTTGAGGTTAGACACATGTCTGGCTAACTTTCTTTTATTGTAGTTAAAGCCAAAACCCAATGTGAACTCCTTTGTAATTTGATTGGTATTAATTTGAGATTATTATGATTGCTTTGTTTTACTCTGTTTTTCATTATTATATTCTTTCTTAGAACTGACCATTCTATTTAAGTTCTTAGGGTTAGAAGTCGCAATAGGAATGTTGAGATTTTAATTTCTGACAGGAATAAAATAACAGTTTTTACATTGCCTAGAGATAGGGATGTATGATTGCAGAAACTTTATGATGTATTCTTTTAAATGCTTAGCTTGATAGGAATTGCTAAGGAATTAAGATTTCTAATTGGGTTAAAGGGTTAAATTGCTAAGGAATTACGATTTAACTAAATTTGGGAAGATATATCCTCTGAGTAATCAGAAGTAATTGAAATTAATAACCAATTCAAGTGAAAGAGGTAGAGATCAAAGGGGATTGTGTTCTAACCACACATCTCTTAACTGCATTACAATCCATTTAAACTTGTTTTAATTTCTTATTAATTTCTGTCATTTATTTAATTGTTTAATTCCACAACACAACACTACTCTTCTTAAAACAATTTTTTATTTCCTTCCAATCTCTTAGACAGTAAGTTACGAGAAAATTAGACATTCAATTCAATCCCTGTGTATACGATACTCTACTTATTCACTCTATTACTTGAAACGAACGATACACTTGCTGTTTCGCAACAGGGTTCCATATGAATCTTCGCTTTATAAGATTTTTCTATTATTGATATCGGCAAATTTACAAAGTAAATTAATTTTTTAAAAAGATTATTGGAATAGATGAATTTTGAAAATATTACCGAGGATAAGTGATGTTTTAAAAACATGACTTCAAATAAAAAAATTATTTTAAAATATGATTTTAGAACTATAATTTTTCTAAAAATTATTAAAATCGTGATTCAAAACATAATTTTAAATATTTTATATTTTTAAAAAATATTAAAATCATGTTTTGAATCACGACTTTAAATATTTTATATATTTTTTAAAATACTGAAGTCATGTTTTTAATAAGGATTTTAAGTATTTTATATTTTTTTAAAATGTTGAACTTGTAATTCAAAATACGATTTAAATTTTTTA
>PYAF01004793.1:866252-886628 GCA_007407185.1 Glycine tomentella
AAATATGACTTCTTTATATGCAATCGTATTTTAAAACAAATCTATTCATATTTTATAATATTTTCAAAATCTACTCATTTCATTATTTTTTTAAATTGCTCCACTTTTATAAATTTGCCATTAATATCATTATGCATCACTTCATGTCATATGACATTAGTGACTGGTATAAATTTTATAAAAAGTTGTGTTTTAAAACAAATTTATTTATATTTATAATATTTTTAAAATCTATTCATTTCAGTAATTTTTTTATAAAAAAATTGCTCCATTTTTTAAATTTGCCATTAATATTAATATCAGTATGCTTCACTTCATGTCATATGACATTACGTACTGGTATAAATTTTATATGCAAAATATAACTATGACACGGAACAGTGGTCATTGTGTCATTTATTAAGATTATTACGCTAAAAAATGATTATAAATTGTAATGTGGCAACTGTCAATTATTCAAAGACATTTTCAACAGGTAACCTGCACGGAAAGTGCGGTCTGAATAATTAATTTTAAGAGCATTGGACCGGTGATCCTAGAAAAAAAACGAAATAATAATTAATAATTGGATTTTTAAGTTCGCTGATAATTGAGTGATTTTCATCTCTTAAAAGTATGTTTCAATTCTCATTCACACAATTCAAACATGAATATATAAATAATTTTTAATTATTGTTTTGCATCTTAATGTGAAAAGTTGATTAAAAAATAAATCACGAATATTAATTCAAACATGCAATACATCAATTTTACAGGTACCTTTGCTAAACACAGTACACCCCTTGATATATAAGGTCAAACCAAGCACCCCTCCTATCTACGTGCGTGTTTACAAATATGATAGTTTGAGTACAACTTAAGTAGTACCCTGCCACACACCACAATGACCCCATAGCATTTCTAACTTAACAATTTCTGATTGGACCAACCTTTCTATACACCATTCCTTGACTATTTTATTTTCCCGTCCAATATACAAAGAAATTACATGTCATAAGATTCTTTTTATATAAACTAAAAGTTCATTAATAATAAGAAATGCTTGAATTCAACATAAGGTATGAACAAGACTCCAGTAATCGAGACACACCAATAACTTGCAAAACCAAAGTAGCCATGTGTAATGTTACAGGAGGAAAAAGCTAAGCCAACAAGATCAAGACACTAAAGAAAGCACAAATTATACAATCGCTGCCACATATGGCAACTCCCCTGCATCCATAAGGCACTCCCCAATAAATATGTTATTGTACCAGTACGTGAATTTATTATTTAGCCACATAAATATCTTATTGTTACGTAACACACCTAAGAAGTGAACACACCCCTGCACCACCACCCCTTATACACCATTCACATGACATGACTTAGGACATCTTTGCATGTCGAAGGCTGAATTCTCTTATCCTGATAAGGCCATCTTTAAGGTCAGAAAGGTCAACAGCAAGACTAACACGAACCCAATTCTTTAGTCCAACAGCAACACCTACAAATATTATTGATCAACAATGAGAAATTTTCATCACACCATCATTAATTTTCTCACAAATTAGAGTCAATGAAATTGTAAGGACTAGAGAAAATTCTTACCAGGAAAAAGAATTACAGATTCCTCTTTGGCCAGCTTAGTGCAAAATTGCACATCATCAACAATGCCCTCAAGTTTTGAAAAGTTAATCTCCACCTACTCCATAGTCCATAATTTTTCATTAATTAATCTTTTCTAAAGATGCTACCATGTTATATGAATTTATATAGCATGATGAAAATCGTAAAATTCATTAAGCCACTTACCATTACAACCATGGCTCCTTCTGGTTTGTGAGGGCATGTCAAGCAAGGAATCTCCTTACATCCATCGTAGAATATGTTTGCAGCCTCCCTCAGTATATTAAGATTATTTGAATGGAAATCATCCGTTGTTTTCTCAAGTATTCCAGGTATTGATGCCTGCAAACTAACTAGTTGTCAAAATATACTCTATATACACATTAAAGGAGAAACACATGTTAAATTTTGAATGTATATGCATAGTGACTTATTCTACTGATGAAATTAATCAATGATGTAATCTTAAAATACTTTTTTGTTTTTTTCTGTCACTTGTATTTTGTTTATGACACTATCTATTGGTTATTTATTACCTGCACGATGGTTGTAGGGTCAGAAGTGATCTCTAGATTGTCGATTATTTTCGTCACAATCTAATAAAGAAAGAAAACAAATGGATTATTTATGTAATATAGTTAGTGAAATATTAGGATGTCTGCTGAGAATTATTACATAATTTCAGACTATCATATCTCTATCAATCTCGATCTAGATGATACATAATCAATATAATTTAACTTTTTTTTTTTATATATTGAATAATTTAACTATATCATATAGAGATTGATCCAGGGTGTAATAGTCCTATGTAATAATTTCTAGATGTCTTAAGTTATCTTTACTCAATTTTTTGAAATAAAAATAAACCCTTCTTATACAAATACTACTTATTATAAGCACAAAGAAATTTAACAAAAACAAAAAAACAAACCCCAGTTTTTTGAAAAATTCCTTGAGGATCACATAAGGCTATCCAACCGATTCTCCAACCAGGAATAAACCATCTTTTTGAGAAAGAACCAATGGTAATAACTGGCACTATTGATGAAAACTCCCTCATGGGTACAAAAGGTTTGCTTCCAAAAGTAACATGGGCATAAACTTCATCAGAAATCACAAAGATTCCAAGTTTGCTCGCAATCTCAGCAACCTATTAATAAGAGAGTCATGAAAAATCACAACCTTTTGTTTTTTTCTCAACTCAAATACATATATTTTCAAGTTAAGTTTGAGCTTATAATTATAAATACCCTTTTCAAATGTTCGTACGTGAACACATTTCCACATGGACTACTAGGACTGATGAGAACAATGGCCACAGTGTTCTCATCTGCCAAAGCTTCCAAAGAGTCAAGGTCAACTTCCCATCCTCTGTCAGGCAAAAGATCAAAGTGTCGAATTTCAAGAAGACAACGAGTGGCACGAAGTTCATAATGTGGGTACCCTGGTTTTGGAAGGAGAATGTTGGCACCAGGACGTGCTAGGGAAGGTAAAATTATATCTATGGCTTGTGTGCCACCAATGGTGAGAAAAACGTTCTCTGGTGATATGATCTTGTGTGGTAGATTAGAGGTGAGATGATCTGCAACAGCCCTGCTTTGAAAATTGTAGCACATTAATAAGAAATAAACATTATCTTAAATTGATTTTTGGTTCAAGAAATTAATTACTAGTCTCATTTGTTGGATTACCAGATACAGTTATACCAATAATCTAACAGCAAAGGAGTATACTCCTCCAAATTGAGCTGAAAACATTTGAATGTTACTCGTTATGTTATGAGTAATAATATATGAACACTTGCATACTATAAATACTGAATTGATTTTTTTATTTTATTTATATCTCTTCTTTTTTATCATAACATCTATCATATCTATATTTCTATTTTTTCTATCTACTCTCTCTACTAGGTGTAGATTAGCAATTAATAAATTCTAAGTGCATCATATGAATTGAATGTCATAATCAATTGAAAAATCTTTATTTTTTGTTTGTTTAAGAGCACAAATATGTTTTATTGGGAATAATTATGTTCAAGTTAAGTAAAACTACTGTAGATGATAAACTTCATTTTTGTAAGTAGTATTTTAATTACAAAGGTGCATATTTAGAATTCTCGAACTAACGTTGTCTATCAAGTTGAAACAATCTCAATTCAATTTATCCTTTTGCTTGAGACTAGGTGAAAATATATATCCTACTTGTTTTAGTATTACACAAATTAATAAAATAATTACTATTATTATATTGTACAATGATTAATAGAAGAAAAGATTAATTTGAAGAAACCTCTTAGCCTCAAGTAAGCCAACAGTGGGAGGGTAACAGTTGAAGTTAAAGGAGTGAACGGCTCTTGTAATAGCATCAACAGCCACAGTGGTAGTCCGAAACAATGGGTTATCAGTGGGATCTACACGACCAAGACGAACAACGGATCTGTTGTCTTCATGGTTGATGCTGTCCAACAACATGTCATAGATTCCTCCCACAGTAATGGTTGAAGCATTCAACTCTTTGTTCCCTTCAAATTTGCAATTCTCGCTTGAGTTCTCCATATTAATGAATATTGCCGGCAGTGGATGAGTAAATTATAAGGATAAAGTACCAAAGAGCATGGTACCAATTATGACACCAACTCAACTTTATGCACGTTATATATATATAGTCTAGGAAAGGAGTGATATGACGCACTTTTTTATTAATAGTTAAAAAGTTATTTTTTTACAGCAATAGTTAAAAGTTATTAAATATTACAAAATTATAAATGAGACTAACTAATATATATAAGAAGTGAGATTTACAAATTTTACGATTTTTAATAAATTTTAAAATATAATAAAAATATATTTAGTAAAGTATGTTCAAAAATATGTTACTGACATTTTTTATTTTATAAATATATATAAAACATGATACAAAGTAAGTTAAGGTGGTTTATATATATATATATATATATATATATATATATATATATAAAAGGAGACATGATTGAGAGGAGTACATTTTATATATGGTTTTTAGTTTGATAAAAAAGAGAAAAAGAAGACCAAGAAGGACTTTGAAAAATTGGTTAAAATAGATTCATGATAAGTAATTTTTTTAAATATTTAGTCTTAAACTAAATAGAATGAGGTTGAATGATTTATGTACCAAAATAAAATTTATTTGGTTGATCATAAATATTTTTAAAATATTTATTATATAATTTTGTTGGAATTCAAATAGTAATATATATAATATTTTTAATTAATTATGTATCATATTAAATATTCTAATAAGAATAACGTAATATTTTATCATAATAAGAAAATTAATTCAGAAAAATTAGATTTTTACCTTTCCACGAGAACAATTTATGTGAAAACTTAACTAAGAATAATTTAGGAAAAAACATTTTTTCCTGAAAATGTTATTTATTGAAATAGATACCAAACAGAAAACCAAAATTTTTCAGATTCCAAATTTTAAGTTTTTTTTTTTTACCCTAGAAAAAAAATTCAATAACCTTTTTCATGATGAAATGAGTTCAAAGCAAAATAAAAATATTATTCAATGCCTTTATTTAATAGATTAAACATAATTAGTAATTTCTGCAGAAATTTTTTCATGCAATCAAAATCCTGCAAGATCCGAGTCTTTGATTGGTCATTGCAGAGAGAATCTAATTTAAATGATCTTGAAGAGAGCATACTTTTGTACCAGAGGTAGGGGAAGATCCATGCTCGATTAAACATCTATCATACCTTTTTTATTAGAGGAAACGTTTATTATCTTGAAACTGTGCGCGTCTAGGTTTTGTCACTGTGTTTGTTAATTAGTATGTGTACAATCACATGCAGTATAGTAGTTATAGTTATTGTAGGGTGTACGTAGGATATAAGCTAAAAAGGAATATAAAACATTAAAGAAGAATCGATTCAATTTCTTTTCTATATTAAGACTACATATACAGCCAGGACTCCAAAAAATTTTTGACATGCAAACTACGTGGAAAGTGCGTTCTAAATTAAATATATGAATAAAAAATAAAAAAGGTGATGTAAGAATAAGCAGAATAAGTAGACAAATAAATAAAAGTGGCTCTTGCTTCATTTATAAAGTTGGCCTTTGGCAAGAATTGAAAGGAAGTTTTATTTTTTTATTTATTTTTACAGTGAGTTCAATGGAAGTTAAAACTAAATTAAGGGTCGATTCAATTTCATTCACATAACAAACTAAATAAAGGTTGCCGATAATTTTCCATCTTCTAACCGGCGTGAATTGGAAAAAAAAAACATTTAACCATGTGAAAGGTGTAGCCTAAATTCTTTAATATAAAGAGAAAGGCGATATAGTTCCTAGAAAAAAACAAAAGAAATAAATTGATTCTTCATTTGTAGGGTCGATTATTCTTGGTAGGAGTTTTATTTTTTTGGGTACAAGCTCTTGGTAGGAGTTAAAAGAAATATTGAACTTTAGGGGCCGGGAAATGATCATTTCATTCATATATGACAAAACTTAATATATATATATATATATATATATATATATATATATTGCCTCTTTTTTATTTAATTTAATTTTTAATCTAATGGTTACAAATGAATTACTCATTTTAGATTTGAAGAAAATGAAAAATAAGAATAAAAGAATATTCTTTTAAAGTTATTCTTATAATAACTTTATCCCTTCATCTTGTAAATTATTTTTAATTTTTAATAACTATTTTTTTTTTGTCAGCTTCTTAATAACTAATTGGGTCCCTAAAGAATGACAATAGGTTTGTGTGGAAACTGGAACGTTCATAAGCACCACCTCTTATTACGTGGTTGCTGCTCTATGCATGTCTGCGAGCTGAAGTAGTGGTTCTGTGTGCCTCAACTCTACCGTATCTTCCTTGGTAACAACTTCTGCTATATATGTGGTATCTCGTCTCATATTGTATCTACATTACATAAATAAAAGTTAAATATTTAATACATATAATTAAAAGTCTAGTACACACAACAAAAATTATTTTTGGTTGAATAAATGACACGCCAAAAAAAGAAGAAAAAATTAAGAACTCACAATGCGAAGAACGATGAGTAAGGGAGAAACATTTCATTCAGAGAAATTGGGGGTGAGGAAGAGGAATGGGAGAGAATGGGGGTGGGAGGCAACTTGGAAGGATGAAGGTTTCTAAAAGTGAAAGGGAGGGTGTGTGAATAGAAGAAAAGTTTAGAAATATAAAATAATGAGTTAAAAAAATATTAAATAAGTCTCTGAGATATCAAATAAGTCCATAAACTTATTGATATTTTAGTTTGTAAACATATATTAACATTATCACTTTAATCATATGTTTTTTTGAAAATTTTGAACTAATGTGATTATCGATTTAAACTTTAAGGTTTTTTTTTAATTTCCTTCAATTCAAGAACTAATATGACATCACTTCCAAATTCAAGAACTAATGTGACTGTTTACTCACAAAATAATCAACAAATGAAAAGTGTGAACAGAAATTAAGAAAGTGTGAATAGAAGGAGGACCATTGCTCCACCACTCCAATCCAAACCATACCCAAAGCCCAGATTACATTTCACTGTAACACAGCCCATCAGAAAACTTTGAAATCGGACCGTACGTATTTTTATACGAACCACGCGTATACAGTTTCGTATGGGTGCAGAACAGAAAGGAAAAAAGAGGCCATTCGCAGGTTTGGTCTATGATCATCACAGACCTCAACTTTCTCTGTACCGTAAGCGAACGCATAATTTAAGCGCTGCGATTTCGAAATCCGATTTCGATCGCACTCGATTTTCGTGGATTCATAGCTGATTGGTACTTCCTTCAAATTTTCATTGTTATTTGTTTAGGATGAGCAAAACAACTTCACTGTTGATTTCATTTTCATTCGTATAAGAAACTTTGAGTTTTTCCGATTAGGAATTAGTTGATACGAGCACCGAGAAACTTTCAGATCGCTTTACTATTCGTAGATTCATAGCTGAATGGCACTTCCTTTGAATTTCATTGATATATGTTTAGGACGAGCAAAACTAGTTAATTGTTGATTTGATTTTGTTTGTATTAGTAAGTTTGAGTTTTGCTATTAGGAAATTAGTTGAAATGAGCACCGAAAAGTTTGATATCGTTTTGCTATAGTAATTATTCTTGTGGACCGAGTTAAAAATTGGCGTTTTACGATCTTCCTGAGAGTTAGTCTAGCTAATCCCCGGAGTTAGTTTCAGTTTTGAATTTGTGATTTTTTTTTTTTTTTTTTTTTTTTTTTTTTTTTTTTTTTTTTTTTTTTTTTTTTTTTTTTTTTTTTTTTTTTGAGTTTCTGCTAGCATAATTTGTCAGCCTTGTAATTTCTTCCTCAGCGTACAACAGTTGGCACCTTCAAAAAGAATCGAACTCAATTTTTATTTTTCTAAGTAGTGGTGCAAATTAGCATGTGCTTCCTTGGCAGCAATTTGTCAATGTGATGGTCCTTTGAGTGATTTGTTTCCTCCGGGAAAAAAAAAAGATTAAATGTACTTCATATGATATGAAATCGCATGCAGTAGATTGATATACTTTGGTGTTATCTTTGTTTATTCACTGTGAGGCATTTCCCTGATCTTTAGTTGATTATAAGATTGTTCAGTACCTTTTGCATGTTAAATTTCCCTGTTGCTTCAAATTAATTTTGTCATTCAGTTGTGCTTGGGTATAATAATTAGCTTAAGGTAAAGGTATTATACTCAGCACATCTTGATTTGCATGCTGAATATTTATTATGATAGTATTTTTGCATTTAGATATGTCAACAATAGCATGATATTTAAGATTTTAATATGCTGATGTGGCCTGCATATTGAGATGCTCAATTTATTTTTGAGAATTATGTAAAATGTTTTTTTTAATTGATCTTGTTATCTTTGTTTGGTGATATCCTTTATTGGTTCTATTTTCATGTTAACAAGTTTTATGTGCAAATCTGATTTTTTTTCTCTCTTACTTGCAGGATGTGACCATTTGAGGTTTCTTCAGAATCATTCTATTTGAGCATTGCAATGAAGTTGTAGAAGATAATCTATACACAACAGATGCTCAGAATTCAACAATGAAGCGTTATGTTTACATTGATGATGATGAATCATCTCAAGATATTTACTGTGATAATCAAATATCAAACAGAAAATATACTGTATTAAACTTTCTTCCAAAAAATTTATGGGAACAGTTCAGGTAATCTTTCTACTGATGCTGCTCATTGCTCATTATTTTTTTTGTGGGTGTCATGATATTTGATGGACATGCATGTGCAATTTGCACACCTTCAGGGTTCTACAGTGTGATCTCCTCCTATATCTTTGATATTGAATAACAAAGTTTTGGCTACAAGGAGGAGAATTTCATTTTGTTGAATCTTTTGTGTGATTTCATAGTTTTTAGACTTGCATCATATAAAGCACTAGAAAGGGAGAGGATCATGCAATTAATGTGGAGGATCCAAACAGTTATCATTTGGCATTCGTGTAACTCATCCTATATTCTAGGGATTTAGTCTTGTTCATTTTTCGTTTATTCTTCAAGCTTCCTTTAGTGTTATGAATGACCAAGGCACCTATATTTCTATTAAACAGAATGAGTTTTTCCTGCATGTTAAACTTTTATGTTCATTTTCTAATTAAACATAAATTTCGTTTATCCATCTGATTTTACCCCTTTTTTCAGCCGGTTCATGAATCAGTACTTTTTGCTGATAGCTTGCCTGCAGTTATGGCCTCTCATTACTCCGGTAAATCCTGTCAGTACATGGGGTCCTCTTATCTTTATTTTTGCTGTCTCTGCATCAAAAGAGGCATGGGATGATTACAATAGATATCTTTCAGACAAGAAAGCAAATGAGAAGGAAGTCTGGGTTGTCAAGAAGGGCATCAAGAAACATGTATCAAGCATATTTAATTTTCTTGAATATATTTATATTGTGTTTTTTAGGAGAAGAGAACAGAATAACCAAACAGTAAAAAATGTAAGGAAAGATTTTAACTTACAGTTTCCTGCCATTGATCATCATTTCAATAACTATACATCATTTTGACATTTATCGTTTACACAAGAGTATAATCTTTTGTTTTTTTCAAGATATTGTTACTCTTTCATTTCAGTTGATGGTTTTAACTTTAATCAAATTCCTATACATAAGATATGAGATATCTGTTGGGGGTTTTTGAAATTTTGAAACATCAGGATATTGTTTATAGGTATACTTTTGTGTCTGTTAACAGTTTAATTATGCATACTTGTGTATTTTCTCAAACTTTAGGTTCTCCCTGTTCCTGTTTTGTTTTTGTTTTTCCATCCCCATTTTTATCCAAAAAGGTCAAAGACTAGTGCATATTTGGTTGATCCGTCCTTTCCTGTAATGATTAATTGCATATTAACCTTTTAATGTTCTATACATATACTGCACAATAGAACTTAACTTTTTGTTAAAAAAAAAAGAGGAGAAAACAGAGGGATAGTTGAGTGAAGTCCGTGTATCAGAGTACACAGTGAATGCGTGTTTATATAGTTTGATTACATTAATTACACATAAATAGTGGGTTTTGGTTTCCTCTAAATTAAAAATTATGTTCCTATAAACCGCAATTATTAATAGAATCAGAATATTAATTCTGATTTTCATCACTTTTATTGTTTAATACGTGGACTATAAAAAGGTTAGTGGTTTAACATAGATATGGAATGCTTAACACTGTTTCTTCATTCTAATTAATGTGGCCATAAACAACAATGAATGACTGAATCCCTCACCCAACTACAGATGATTTGATCTCTAGCATGCATCTTTTAGTCAATGTATGTACTTGTTGCCAATCCTGATGTTTGAGCACATTTGCACGTAACAAATTTATTTACCTGTAAGAACCAATGGTCATGTTTATCCATAAGAGGAATACTCCTTAGACCACCTGCTTGAAGGATCAATTTATATGGAATTGTGATTCTAATTAGACATATGGCCAAAAACCTGTTTGTGCCATTTACATAATTTAGGGTCTCTTTGTTTAAAGCCTATTTAGATAAAAAAAAAAAGTGTTTTATCAATTAAAAATTATGTCTAAAAAATTATGATAATTATATAAGTTGGAAAAAAGGGAAAAAACATGAGCTTGTTTAGATACAAGACTAGAAGTGCTTTTGAGAGTTTCTCTACTGAAAAAAATTCTATATTTCCAGTAGAAAAGCTCTCAAAAGCACTTGTGGCTTGTATCCAAACATATCCTATAAAGAAGTTGTTTTAGCTTAGAAGCTAAAATAGTAGCTTCTGAAAATAAAACTTTAAAAAAGGCTATATCATAAAAGCACTTTTTCCAAAGCTGAATAGACTTCTAGCTTCTACTTCTTATCTCACATACAATTTGGTCTGCATTATGTGTTGTAGGTAGGAATAGTTACACAAGCTTTATCATTTAAAATTATATGGTGTGCTCTTTTATATCTGTAAATCTAATGATTTTTTCTGGGTGGGGGTGATCTTGGCGATATTGCAGATCCAAGCCCAGGATATTCATGTAGGTAATATAGTATGGCTACGTGAAAATGATGAAGTGCCTTGTGACCTTGTTTTAATTGGCACCTCTGATCCTCAAGGAGTTTGCTATGTAGAGGTAATTATGTCGTGAAACATGCTAAAACTGGTCTTCTCTCTCTGCAGCATTGGAGGGAAATTGGAATGTCATTCCACTATTATTCTCTTTTTCTCTCATTTGGGGCAGACATTTCATTATACATTTTAAGGACCTTATGATATGACATGTTATTCAGACAGCTGCACTGGATGGTGAAACTGATCTAAAGACACGGGTCATACCTTCTGCTTGCGTGGGAATCGATGTTGATCTATTGCACAAAATTAAGGCAAGATCTTATCTAAAGTAACTATGCTTGGTAGAATTTTAGAAGTTTATCAAGAGTAATTATATAGGACAACTACTTAATTTCTCTATTCTATGTGTATGTGTCTCTAGGGTGTAATTGAGTGTCCCTATCCAGATAAAGACATCAGGAGATTTGATGCAAACATGCGGCTGTTTCCCCCATTTATTGATAATGATATATGCCCTTTAACCATTAAAAACACCATTCTTCAGTCATGTTACTTGAGAAACACTGAATGGGCATGTGGAGTGGCTGTGTATACAGGCAAGTCCATGTATATGATGTATTAAATTCTTGGAACTGTGTATACTTTTTCAGCAACAGTTAAATTTTTATCTGGAATGTGTTGTATTTCTTCAGGCAATGAAACCAAAATGGGCATGTGTAGAGGTATACCAGAACCAAAGCTCACTGCTATGGATGCCATGATTGACAAGTTGACTGGTGCTATATTTATATTCCAAATTGTTGTTGTTCTGGTTCTTGGGATAGCGGGTAATGTTTGGAAGGATACAGAAGCTAAGAAGGTATGTGATAGTTTCTGAACATAAGATATATACACATTGATAATTGTATAAAATTTTATTTTATACCTATCAGGATATGTTTACTCGTCATTATTATTTTTGTTTTGCTATATTGTCCTTTCATTTACTTGTGCTTCCATGGAAGGAGCATGCACCCTTTGCAATTATGATTTTGTTTCTGCCAAGAGCTGGCCAACTTGGCTTGTTGCTTCCATTGGGTTTCATGCGGTTGAGTGTAAATTGTACTCTTAATAAGTAGGCCTTTATTTTATTTTAGGAGATAATCCTCGTGATCTTTTAGTCCCTATTTCAGTGGATGCTCAGCTCAGGCATGCTGTTTTTTTCCTTTTCTACCTACACTAGTGTTGTAATTTCTTGTGTCATCTTGCTATTTTATCATTAAAGATTTTTTTTCTTCAATCTTCTTTTAGACTTTTGCCTTGTTTTGATGCCTTATCTTTTATCATTCTATTGAATTTTCCATGTTTTGTGATGTGATCTTCAAGATGCATGTAGGTAGATCCTCATGTTTGTTTGTTTTTCACAGCTATGGTATGTTCTTTACCCTCATGAAGGTCCCTGGTATGAACTGTTGGTCATCCCTTTGCGATTTGAGCTTCTTTGTTCCATCATGATACCCATTTCAATTAAGGTGAGCTGGCGTTAAAGGTTTGGCTTTATATATACAACATGCTTGTCGTTTAGATAACAGTCATAGCATAGAAAGCAGAGTGTTAGTCCTCTGAGAGAAGAACATTTATGAACATAAGAACTAAACGAAAATATATCAGTAGAAGTTTATGATTTTGGACTGATAATCATATGTAAATATTGTGGGTGACCATTTCTAAAGTTGATACAGCATTACAGCCAACTGTTCCATCTCTGGTAGGTTTCGCTGGATTTGGTGAAGAGCTTGTATGCAAAATTTATTGACTGGGACCATCAAATGATTGACCTAGAGACTAGTATTCCATCCCATGCAACAAAGTGAGTGACTGAGGGATCCTGATTAATAACTACTTTGAGGATCTTGTACATTGCCACACTTTTTTATTTATTATTATTAATGATGTTTGTTATATTTGACAGTACTGCGATAAGTGAGGACCTGGGACAAGTTGAGTACATTTTGACCGACAAAACAGGCACCCTCACTGAGAATAAGATGATATTTAGAAGATGTTGTATTAGTGGCAATTTCTATGGAAATGAGAATGGAGATGCATTGAAAGGTCTGGTTGGTTGGGGGAACTCTTTCTTGTTGCCTTGTTAACATGTAATAGTCGTACTAAAACTTTTCCCTTAACTGGAAAGTGTGCTGGAATTTACAACCTTGCATCTAGATATCAAATTTCTGAGTTGATATATTGAAAATTTCCTGAATATGTTCGCTTCTTGTGTTAAGTGTGTATTGTATCATAGGCATGACCGACACCATTGATCTTGTGAACTTGATAATCTGAGAAATCTAAACTGAATTATGATGTTGCGATATGCCAAAAAAAAGGATTATGTATTTTGCTTCCTTCAACTACAATACTGAAGGGCACAGTTACATACTAAATAAATTGAAAAGGCAGTTGACACTTATTTCGTTCTAGCATAACAAAATTGTGTTTGATGGTTTTTCTCAAAATCCTTAATCAAGGCAACCTACTGTCATACTTAAGGTATTCAGAACTCCAATGGTTTCCTTGATACACTTAGTTTAAGAAATCTTAATTTTCTTTTTTAAGACATGTATTTTTATTTTTTTATTTTTTTGAAATAGAAGACCGAGTTTCTCAACTAATAGGCATTAATAACATTTGACATGAAAAGATGGAACATTCATTTCTTTTCATTGGAAGATACCTCTGGTACATAATGTGAATGTACGGGAGAAAGTGTAAAATTTGAAGATTGTCTGCATTAGTACATAAAGAACTTGAAATGATTCATATTTATTTATAAACACTAGTGAGTTCACTTCCATTCCTTATTTTCTCCCTTTTATTGTTTATGCATACACTCAATTGACTTGTTTAATCTCACCGACTGTTTTGTGAATATATATATATATATATATATATATATATTTTCTTCTGTAATTGTAATAAATTGCAAGTTTCACCACCTGAATAATTACATCTTGTGATGTGCAGATGTAGAGCTTGTTAATGCTGTTTCCAGTGGTTCTTCTGACGTTGTACGATTTCTTACAGTTATGGCAATATGTAATACCGTCATACCTACACAAAGGTGATTCTGCCTTTATCCTTGCTAGGACACTGGATATTATTAGAATGTGGGTTTGGACCTAACTCAACCCCAAAAGCTAGCTCATAGGGTGAGGATTGTTCTCCACTTATAGACTCTGACTTGGCACTATCTCTAGCCGATGTGGGACTTGGGTTATTCCCAATACACCCCCTCACGCCCAGCACTTTTGGGCTTGGTGCGTGGATAACATGGTGGGTGGCCCGTTAATGGATCTAAGATAGGCTCTGATACCATATTAGAATGTGGGTTTGGACCTAACTCAATCCCAAAAGCTAGCTCATAGGGTGAGGATTGTTCTCCACTTATATAATCTGACTTGGCACTATCTCTAGCCGATGTGGGACTTGAGTTATTCCCAATAGATATGATAACTGTTAAGACTAACATATTTCTTGGTATATTTTTAGTAAGCCCTTAATAGTAAGAGTAATTAATTTGTAATTGTTTTCTTGTCCTGCCATACTTAGCAAAACTGGAGATATCTTGTATAAGGCACAGTCTCAGGATGAGGATGCCCTTGTTCATGCTGCTGCTCAATTGCATATGGTTTACTTTAATAAGAGTGGAAATATTCTTGGTACTGTGCTTGCTGTTACTTTTGAAAGCATAATTGACTAATTGGTTACTTGAGTTCATATAATATTTTTCTTTAATATTTCAGAAGTCAAGTTCAACACTTCAATACTTCAGTATGAAGTCCTGGAAACCTTAGAGTTCACCTCTGATAGGAAAAGAATGTCAGTAGTGTTAAAAGATTGCCAAAATGGAAAGATCCTTCTCTTGTCGAAAGGAGCAGATGAGGCTATTCTTCCATATGCCCATGCTGGTAAGATTATTTATGTTTCCTGTTTATTTGTATTTTAGGATATTCAAAAAATATTTACATGGGGATTTTCTTTCAATTCATGTTTTTCATTTCATGATCCCCTTTACTTTATCTTCGTGATTCCTTGTACTTCTCTTTTCTTTGTATGAATATGGCCTGCTAGTGGCTCGGAGTCAGAGTAGAGTATAGTGATTTCAGATGAGTTGGGAGTGATATATTAAGATTAATTACTCATGCACTATTGCTACAACAATTTTCTTGTTATAATCCTTGAAAATTTTGGTGCTAAAATGTGATCCTACCAGAATTGATCATATGATTTACAAGCCCTGAGCCAAAGACATCCCTCTTGACTCTCGTCAACTGTTCTCTCAAAATATTGTCCCCCCCCCCAAAACAAAAAAAAAGTATTAGACACTATCTCCTTTTCCCTTTCTATAACTAACTCCTGCCTCCCCCAATAGTGATTCCCATAAGGTGGTGCTAGCCTTTAGGCACTTGGGCCTTTGCCCCTCCTAGTTGTAATCTATCCAAGAACTATAGGAAACGGGCATCAATCTCATGATAAATAACATTGCTGAAACTTTGGTCTTTAATTGAGTCGAATGATGTTGCATGATCTATGTAGCCGACCTCACCTAGTGGGATAAGGCTTTGTTGTTGCTGCTTTTTTTGTGTGTGTAGGGGGCATATCAAGTGGGAACTGTTCTCACATGTTATCATGAGAACGACAAATCTTACACATACATGGATCATGGATGGTTAAATTTTTTTCAGTTTTAATCTTGACCATTTATATATAGTTATGTGGTTAAGATTTATTGTTCTCATTCTAACAAACACACGCGCATAATGCTAACCAATTATTATTTAGGTTGGATTATGTTATTAGGTTTTATCATAAAACATTGCTTTCATGAAGTTGGTTTTCTCCAAAGTGATTAGGTTAGTTTGTTTGGTAAAAGGGCCAAAACTTAACTGAACCCAGACTCTAAATGCTCCGATGGCTGCATTTGGTGGACAGTTATTTAGTTGTATGTTTGACACCATTGCTTACTGCAGGGCAGCAGACCCGACATTTCATTGAAGCTGTGGAGCAATATGCTCACTTGGGATTACGTACATTATGTTTGGCTTGGCGTGAGTTAAAGAGAGATGAATACCGAGAATGGTCTTTGATGTTTAAAGAGGCCAGTAGCACTTTGGTTGATAGGGAGGTAAAGGGCACTCTTATTGTCAATTTTATGTACTTTAACTCAAAAGCTCTCTTTCTCAGTTTATTTATCTTTGACAGTGGAGAGTTGCTGAGGTCTGTCAACGAGTAGAACATGACTTGGAAATTCTTGGTGTAACAGCAATAGAGGATCGTTTACAGGTGAATATTAGCTGTACTTGCAGATAGCAATGTAACATATAGGTATCCCTGTAATTTTACTGAATTGCTGTATACTTTAGATAAAAGGGAAAAATTAAAGAAAGAAGTTTGCTTGTGATTTTATATGATGATCATTATCATTTTTTTGGTACCTTTTAGGATGGAGTGCCTGAAACGATCGAAACACTAAGAAAAGCTGGAATAAATTTTTGGATGCTAACTGGAGACAAGCAGAATACTGCAATACAAATTGCTCTGTCATGTAATTTTATTTCACCAGGTGATTCAGATTTGAGACATGTAGAATATTGTAGTTTTCTTGTATGTATGTATGTCATGGAGAATTTCATTTGGGTAGGGCTCCCCCCTACAAACATGGAAGTTTTTGCCTTGACTGATGTGTTTCTTTCATTTGTTTACCCTGTCTATTTTGACCCATAGGATATGCACTTTCTACTTCGTGTTGGTAATTCTTATGTGTTATTTTTTGAAAGGATAATTTTAATGTTAAAAATGGACAAATACAAGATTTTGAGGCTTTTCTTGTTTTTTAGTTTCAAGTCAGTAAAAAATTCCAATGTGAGATATTGAAATTTTGAAGAATCTATTCTAGGATATGACCATGGTGGTTTATGCTGCATTAGATATTATAAAACATTTTTTCCAGAAGTCCTATTCAGGATGCTTTAAAATGCGCAGCATCTGGTTCACAGCTTGGGCTACCAACATAAAGAAGACTACTTTTTGAACTTTAACCTAACTAAATGTTGTGCATATAATCCTGTTTTCGAATAGCTTGGATATGTGTGTTCACAACTTGCTTTAAATTTTATTGTTTGATTATTGTTATGCATCCTTCGTTGGAAGGTTATTAATTTGTTATGGTAATAATTGGAGAGCCTTTATCCTCACAATTCCCTCCTTCCAAAACTAATAGAACCAAAGGGACAGCTTCTATTAATTGATGGCAAAACAGAGGAGGAGGTTTGTAGGAGTTTAGAAAGAGTGCTCCGTACTATGCGGATAACTACCTCAGAACCCAAGGTACTGCTTAAAAATTTCTGTGTCAATTTAGAATTCACTGATTCTGTTTTTATTGAGCATTCTGGATTTTGTAGTTCGTGGTTTATATTTTGGAGGATATCTTATTATTTGCTCTTGTACCTTTTCCCCCTTTCTCTTTAGTAATTTTCTTTTCATATCTAAAATAAAATAAAATCTAGTGATAGGCCTCTTGTACAGATACATTGGGTGTTTTGAATAGGACATTTTTTTAGCAAACATCTATTCAGATCAAGATAATTTGAAAGGTTTTGGAGTTCATCTGATCATTCTTCTCTCAAACAGGATGTGGCTTTTGTTGTTGATGGCTGGGCACTTGAGATTGCACTTACCCACTATCGTAAAGCTTTCACTGAGCTGGCAGTTTTGTCAAGGACTGCTATATGTTGTCGTGTGACACCATCACAAAAAGCACAGGTATTTTTTTACCATTTTATCTGCATACAGTAACATGTTTGCCTTCTGTTGTTTTATGAAGCTATGCTTTACATTCCTTTCATTTTTAGTTGTCATCCTTTTTTTATACTAGGCTTGTGCTAACTTAGTTCCTTTTAATTAACTTATTGCAAGAAGAAGGGGGCGATAAGACCAACATCTTATGTTTTTCTCTAACGGGAACATAATACTGCTGTTTGTATTATTTCTGCTCTAATTTATCAGAAAATAATAGCACTGATTTGTCTTGTATACCTTTACTTGTTGCAGCTTGTACAGATCTTAAAATCATGTGATTATAGAACATTGGCTATTGGTGATGGTGGGAATGATGTAAGGATGATACAACAAGCTGATATTGGTGTGGGCATCAGCGGCAGGGAAGGATTGCAGGCAGCAAGAGCAGCTGATTATAGTATTGGAAGTAAGCCTTTTTATGCTCTTTGCAGGTGCAATCAGGATGTGTATGCTAGTTCTTTTACACAGTTGTCTAAGAACATTCTGTTTCTCCCATTTGAATTTGTCAGATATTTCTCACATATAGTTCAATTTCTGATGCTGGTCTGTATCTAAACCTTTATCATTAACTTTTCCTTGTTATTTCTTAACAACCATAATTTGTTTAACCACTCTTCTGAAAGTTAAATCTTTTTCAGTGGTTGGAATTATACAAGGCAGATTGGTTTTTCTCATTGTTTCATTAGTTGCTTATGACTGCAAGATTTCATCTTTCTGATGTTATGATTGTTCTGTTAATTTTCAGAGTTTAGATTCCTGAAGAGATTAATTCTGGTCCATGGCCGCTACTCTTACAACCGTACAGCATTTCTTTCTCAATATTCATTCTATAAGTCCCTACTGATATGCTTCATCCAAATCTTGTGAGTTTCATTGAACAATGGCTTTCATTTTTCTTTACCTGATACGCAGCAAATTATTTTGAAAATAGGTGCCCCTGCCGGAAAGGCTTGGGTAGCTGTTTACCATAAATTACACAAACAACCACAGGTAGCCCAGAAAAGAAAAAAAAAAGAAGGAAACCAATGTCTGTTGCTTTTCCTTTCTCTTTATTCTTCTGTGGTTATTGTTAATGATTATGAATGTTCTAATTCTAGATAGGCATTCCAATTTCTTTATATAGATCTATTCTAAAAATTTTAAGGTACTGATGGTTGCCTTTTCAGTTTTTCATTTATTTCAGGTGTCTCTGGAACTAGCCTCTTCAATTCTGTTAGCTTGATGGCTTATAATGTTTTCTATACTAGTGTTCCTGTTCTAGTCAGTGTGCTTGACAAAGATCTTAGTGAGAAAACTGTGATGCAGCATCCTCAAATTTTATTTTACTGCCAAGCAGGAAGGTTTGTAATTATGCTGCTATTAGCCTTGCTGTTTAAATGCCATAATGTCATCTAACTACAAATATTGGAACAGGCTTCTAAATCCTAGTACATTTGCTGGATGGTTTGGTCGATCTCTCTTCCATGTAAGTGTTGTTTGTGAGTGTAGTTTTGACATATTTATATTGATATTAACCAATTATTTATAAATTACTCAGATGATGAGTTCATAGGAAGCTTATCATCATGAATAATGACTGACGTGTACCTCCTGAAAAAAAAGAAGCCATCTTTTAAGTTATATGGTGTAAATCAATTATTTAGTTCCATTCCATGAACTTTTTATATTTGCCTGTTAATTTCTCATTGGTATTGATTGTAATTTGCAGGCAATAGTTGTATTTGTGATAAGCATACATGCCTACGCTTATGATAAAAGTGAAATGGAGGAGGTTTCAATGGTTGCACTTTCCGGGTGTATATGGTTGCAGGCTTTTGTAGTAACAATGGAGACCAAGTAAGCTCTAATATTAATAGCTATTGATTCAACTGTTACTTTGACTTTTAGTTATGAATTTAAAGAACTACCCGGTGCATACTGTTTCCATTTTTAATAAAAGAGTTTTCTTTTTTTGGGTTTTTTTTTTTTTTTTTTTTTTTTTTTTTTTTTTTTTTTTTTTTTTTTTTTTTTTTTTTTTTTTTTTTTTTTTTGGGGGGGGGGGGTTCTTTTTTTCTTGGTTGCAATTGTTATTTGGTTGACATGGAAATTAGGAAAAGAGTCGTTTTAGTTTGAAAGCATTTGCTTCAACCTGCTGGGGAAGTTTCTCTGGTTTGATTGCCTGATTCATTTTTTATGCCTACAGTTCCTTTACTATATTGCAATATATGGCTATATGGGGTAATTTGGCTGCCTTTTATGTCATCAACTGGATCTTCAGCGCGCTTCCTTCATCAGGGATGTATACAATTATGTTTCGGTTGTGTCGACAACCGTCATATTGGATAGCAATTTTTGTGAGTAGCTTTTTAACTCTT
>PYAF01004793.1:886728-914690 GCA_007407185.1 Glycine tomentella
TGCCTGATTCATTTTTTATGCCTACAGTTCCTTTACTATATTGCAATATATGGCTATATGGGGTAATTTGGCTGCCTTTTATGTCATCAACTGGATCTTCAGCGCGCTTCCTTCATCAGGGATGTATACAATTATGTTTCGGTTGTGTCGACAACCGTCATATTGGATAGCAATTTTTGTGAGTAGCTTTTTAACTCTTGCACTTGATGGAGTTCTTCACTATCAATTTCCTCTCTCACTTTCTACTTTCATCAGGGTCCAGGGACGCATCCAAGATTTTTTGTTTTTTATTTTTGTAAATTCTTTAAAATTGGGAACACAACATTAAAAAAAGATTATTTTTGTAATTTCCAGTAAAACAACTGAAATATAAACAAATCAAACACAACCCTGTTATTTCCTTATTTTCCTTTCCTATGTTAGATAGGTTGACACAATCTACTGGAATCTTTGTTCAAATCCTTGTACTCAATCCATATACATTGTGTTCCTTTTTTTTTTCCTGATAAAATTTAAATATCAGTTTCTTTACCTCCTCTGAAATAAATCAACATACATTTTCTTTTTGCTAAAAATGAGTTGACTATTCTTTGATGGAAACTATTATTCCATGCAGCTCATGGTTGCGGCGGGGATGGGTCCAATTCTAGCCATCAAGTACTTCCGATATACATATAGACCGAGCAAAATTAATGCACTTCAACAAGCTGAACGTCTGGGTGGGCCTATTTTGTCTCTTGGCACCATTGAGCCTCAGCCGAGATCTATAGAGAAAGATGTTTCTACCTTGTCAATAACACAACCCAAAACCAGAAATCCTGTGTATGAACCTCTGTTATCAGATTCTCCAAATGCTACCAGAAGATCTTTTGGAGCAGGAACACCATTTGATTTTTTCCAGTCACAATCAAGATTATCACTGTCTAGCTACACTCGAAATTGCAAGGACAACTGAGATTAAGGAGCAATTGGAATAGCTCCAGATGCAGCATCTTAGCTGTATATCCTTTTTTTCTTTTTTTATCAAAACTAACAGTACAAGGTTAGTTCCGTGTATACGAATGTTATATAAAGTGCCATTAGATAACTGGTTATATAAAGCCAAAAGAAAATGAATTTTCACGATTTTATAGATTATCTGATTAACTTGATATTATTTTTGTTTTCCAACATCTGGTTGGAGACATTTGATTTTTTTCCCCCTTTGCAACACCTTCACCTTATAATGTTCTCCAGTTAGGGTTATATTGCATTTATTGAAGAATAATACATCTTATGGCCATTCAAGAAGAAACTGGGCAGGTGAAAGAAAGCCAAATTATTTGTCAGTTTTCTTCCATGGAAGCATCTGGAAAACGATAATTCATGCAGAGATGTCAACATACTAATTTGCTAATGGCAGAAGCATACAAATTTGGTGACCATTTTAAAGCTGAGCAAGGGGAGAACTTAATCCGCAAGGTATATGTCCCCCACCAACCGTGGTCAGAACTCTGCTGCAAATTGCATGGCAAGGTAGCGATGATAATAGGAGTAAATAATTCTGAAATTACAATTATGAGTTGTTTTAGATTTTTAGTCCTTGAAATTATGGATTAAATTGACAATGATTGTTAAATTTAATGAATTAAATTTTATAATGTCAAATTAAATTGAATGGTGTTAATTTTTGGGAACTAAATTTTACGGAAGGTAGGGGTTAATTTTTTTCTTTTTATAAGATTACAAATTAAATTGACTGATATTTTTGTTTTAAGGATGAATAAGCATTGACGTGTTATTCAAATAAATCAAACTGCATGTCGTGGCGAGAATGGAGAATCTGTCAGTAACAATGCAGGCATTTTGCATGCAGTTATAGATCTGCATAAAATTGCCCCATCACCTAAAGCACCCCCATTCACAAGGTGCCACAGTTATATCTACTCATTCACGGGTGAATAAATTCACAAGCATTATAGGAGATGGCAAATTATCCCATAGTTGACAAAGTCGAATTGACAACTAAAGGCAAAGGCACTTAATTTGACTTCAAAGCCTATAATAGGTCGTTTTAGCATGGGTTGTTTCCTGAGTGAGTTTATGCATCACCACCTAACCCAAGCTCACAAACCAGCAAATCCCGCCATAAGAGTTATTCCAAACACGACAACAATGGGTCATTCCCCCACTGCCCTAGTTGTCGAGTTGTCTTTCGGATAAGTCTGCAAGATTGCATCCTAAAACGCTATCAACAAATGCTACCTTGTCCAACTTTGCTCTACGAATTAGGCTTTGTTTGGAAGTTAGAAGGGGAAGGGAAGGAAAGGAAAGAGATTCAAGGGGAAGGAAAGGGAGGAAAATGAGGAAAGTTCCTTCCTCCTTGTTTGGGAGTTAAAAATATATTAAAAGGGGGAAATTGAGATTTAATAAAATGTTAAATATGAAAATTATATAATTTAAATGTAAAAATATATTAAAAATATATTTTAATATATTTTGAAATTTGTAGTTGGGGTAGAATAGTAATTTTAATTACTTTTCCTTCTAAAAACTCCCCAAATTGGGGAAACAACAATTTTTATGTTTTGGAGGAGTTTTAAAAATCCTCAAATTCTTTCCCTCAAAAATTAAAACTCTCAAACAAGAAGATGACACCATTTAAACCTTTTCCTTCCCCCCCTTCTCCTCCAAAATCCCTCTCCCAAACAAAGTCTTAGTGTCCTAAGGAAGAATAGCGAGCTAACAACGCTCATAATGTACTTCATTTAAGGAGGGATAGCGAGTTAACAACGCGTACCTGCATTAATTGCCTTATGCATTTTGGATATCTAAATTAAACTCATGAAATTGAATTTCATTAGTGGCGTTGTAGGCCCCTCTACTGACCTAAGTTACTGGCTTCAGTCGACTCATCTCATCTCTAATTTAGGGGGTCTCCCTTCAGTAGCACAAGTCATTTACTTTTAACTTTGTCTGCATCTTGTTTTACTATGAATCAACTCAAGTACTAAAGGGTTTTTAAAGTATCTCTACCATTTTTCCAACGCCGGGACCACCATGGTTGATCAATCATCAATGTAGAGTTTTCTGGCGTCAAAAAGTAATCCCAGACCACCACCCTTAAATACAGGCATGGATAATAACAAACATAAAAATACTTTGCAATATATTATCTTTATTTTTTTTTCTCTTTTACAATTTTATATTTGTATTAAACTTGAAATGGTCTATACTTTTAATGTGAAACTTGAATTGGTTTGTCATTTTTTATTTATTCATCTTGATTTACATACCTCTTTGAAGATGAAGTCTGTCGGTGCAAAAATTAATCCAATAAAACTTTCCTTTGAAACCAAACTTTCAAACTTTAAAAGCAAACTTTCCACGCAAACAATAATTAAACGAAATGATCCATTAGTCATTAAAAAAATGATGGACTTAATAACAATTATTAAAGCACAATTTAGATCTTCTATGTCAGGTCGCCTCTGTTGCATGATCACGTCAAATCATCAGATAATCTAGGAACACATTCTTCATTTTTTTTTTTTTTGACTGTATTATTCTTCTAAAGACAAAAATGAAGAATCTATTTAGACCAAAACCTTCCAAAAGCAAATATCAAAGCTTATCTCTGTAATTAAAAGAGAAATAAAAACAGAATGATAAATAAATAAATAACGTAATAGTGAGATAAGAAAAATGTAAACAGTAAATAATTGCTATAAAAACATAATAACTTCCTTTTTCACCGAACAATTTAGTTGGACACCGTCCTATTCTCCTACACTTTGTAATGTTTCAAATTGTTTTCACCATGAATATATTACATACAGCATATATGTATCTCTGTTCCAATTTTATTGGATTGTTTACTAGCTATCTAAATGCTTTTTTAAATATATTAATAAACAAGAATGTCAAAATCTGAACTCATCAAATACTTATCTTATCCAAAACTCTAAAAAAATATAATGAGCTGTAGTTGCAACAAACTTATCAATGGAAGTTTGTGGTTTAACTATTACAACTGATGAAATCAAATAATTTTACTTATTGGTTTAATTATTACAACTGATGAAATCAAATAATTTTATTTATCAATGAAAGTTTGTCGTCAGAGTCTCACAGTTTTTGTCTGTAAAAATACAGATCAAAAAGAGGGAAAAAATTATGTCTTTATATTATTTACAATTATAGATTAAACATTAAAGACATGAAAACGTTCTTAAACATTAAAATAAGACAACAGAAAAGTATCTCTTTAACTCAAAGCGCCCACATATACACACACACATATATATACACACTGATACAGGAATTTTTTTTTTTGCATCTTCAGGGTACAGTCAATCTTAAAGATGTACAGTTTTTACTACTGCATTTTAATTCGATTCCACTCAGGTGAGAGGTTATGTCAGGTCAATTGCGAAAATTTTGCTAGCGTATTATTTTGGTATCCATTATAAACAACGTAATTAACCTTTCATACATTATGGAAGAGTTTGCAGCTGAATAAACATATCTTGTTAGGCAATAGAGCAATAAAACAGCAAAACGTGCTAGATTTTACCTTGTAATTTTCTTTCTATATTTTTCCTTGCTGAATAAACGACAATGACCGTCAACGAATTTTATAACATCTTTTACTAAATAAAGGACACTAATGTTTAAATTTATACCTGTAAAGATACTTCACTTTCACTTTCGGGCGTCTCAAATTTGATTTTCAATTGACTTCACCAATTAACAATTTGCGTGCTCAACATGTGATTCCACAATTAAATGTCCATCGCTTACAAAATTTTCCATATTCAATCTAAACGAAATGATGCTCAAAGAATCTAAAATTTCCGAAATTATCTTTATCCATGGCCAATAATAGAAATTATAAAATTGTTTCAATGTGATGATGTCTTGCCACGACAAAGATTGCATGCTTGCCATGTCTTGGAAATCCACTTTCTGTACTTGTAAAGGCCAACACAACACCAAATTATCATGATTTCCCATCCCCAAGAATTAGCTTCTTCAGGGTAGGTTTACCACGTGATACTTTCCACCACCACCACTAAGTAGATAAAATAATGCTGATATATTTTTTCTATACAACAGCACAACAACATCAATGCGTCAAAATATTCTAGGAAATATAAAATTAATTGAATGGTTTAGATAGATGAGAAAGAAATAAAGATGGCAGATTCTTGCTGATTGAAAAAACTAATCAACACAAAGTCAAAATATTTCCTTATACATTAAAAGGAGATGAAATTCAGCTTACATAAATTAACACAAACTTAACAACAAATTCAGAAAGCAATGAAACCTTAAACAATAGTAATTAACAATAACAATAGATACGCCAGAGACGTTTTCTTACGTATCTTATGAGTCATTGATCACTACCATTAATTTTCGTCACCATCGATCTTCACTCTTCTACATCAGCAACTCATTCACCCACGCGAGATCTGGGCCATTAACGTCAGCACCACCGACAACCTTGTTGTTGTCGTTGCCCATGAATCTGTTGCTACAGAACTCCCCATTTGTCGGTGTCTGAATGGACGATGGTGAAAAAATAAACTGGTTCTGTTGCTGCTGATCTTCGCAGCCAAAAGAAGGAACTATGAAAGGGTTTCGTTGTTGCTGTTGCTGTTCCTCACAGTTCAGAGAAACATCAAGCCTAGGAAAGTTCGGTTCTTTTGCACCGGAAACAGGTGAACCCTCGTTGAAATTCAAACGCTCCAAAGAATTCACCAATTCAGTGAACATGTCTTTGTAACTCACCACGTGATGAGGGTTCATATTCACATCACTGTAACGGGAAATAGGAGAAACCACGTTTCGGGGTTTCAACGGAGAAGGAGGTGGTGAAGAGGACGAGGATGGTGATAGTGGTGGCGAGAAATGCGACATGCCGAAGAGTGTGGAGGTTGGAGAGGCTGAAGAAGAAGCACCACAATGGCAAAACAAGCAACAGTTGTTGTTGTTGTTGTTTGTTTTTGAAGCATGGTTTAACAGTTGTTTAAGGTTCTTCTTGCATGGCATGTCATTTGAAGAGGGCGAAGATGTTACCGGTAAAATTCTCAGCTGGCGAGGTGTGTGTGCGAAAAAACACACCTTTCTCTTGCAGTTCCTGCCATCCTTACACGCCTCTGTCCTGTACCTGGAAGGGTGCAGCCAGGATTCGAACACGCCATGGGCGTGTTCGCATGCATCACCACGACTGCATCCTCCGCGACGATACTCAGGACAGACGGTTCCTGAATAGTGATACCGTCGTGGGTCACGGCGGCGTGCCTTTTCGCCCGGATGTGCAAAAGGGCAGTCGGTCCAGTCATGACTCCGGCTGCGGGTGCACCGGCGGACCTTGAACTCGAACATCCGGAAGTGGTCCGAGGAGTAAGGGTCGTCCTCGTCGGAATCGTTGGAAGGGAGGAACTTTTGCAGCATGGTTTCCTCAGAGTACACGTCGGTGCCACCAACGCATGCGGCGGCACGGCTAGTGAGGAACTTCCTCGGAGGGATGTCAATTTCTCTGAGGGTTTTCTTTGGAGAAAGGAGTTGGTGAGAAGGGTAAAACTTGTGCTGCTCAGCACAGACACCGCTCATTTTGGCCACCTTGTATGTGTTTTTTTAGCCAAATGATGAAAGAGAAAGGGAATAACAAGAAAGAAAGAGAGTGTTTCACAATGGTGAGTGTATGGTGTGTTATTTTGTAGGGAAACAAAGGGGTGAGTTATATAGGTGAGTTATATAGGGTGGTTGAGGAGAGAGAAAGTGAGATGAGAGAGAAAGGATGACAAGGATTGGGGCGTGGGGACGTTGAAGGAGATGCGTGTCTACATAGTATTTGGGATCAGCATGCAAAAGAGGGTATGTGGCAGTTTGATAATTCATTGGGGGCAGGAATTTTGGCTATGTGTAATTGTCTTTCAAGCTCGATCTCTATTTACAAATATCTTTTGAAGGGTTTTGGATTACATTTTGTGGATGCTGGCATCACACCTAACATGAAAATTCTAGATCACGTTAGGGTGTGCCCAAGAGGGCTCCATCTAAGGGACTTTCTTCGACTTGACTATAAATTCCATTGTTGGTTCATTGCATTTGTTTCCATTTATTCTATTTCTTTTTTCCCTATCTTTTCCTTTGACTCAAAAGAAGTATTCATAAAAAAAATTGACCAATTATTGTCCCTAGCTAAAATCAAAGGAGATAGATTTGTCTAACTTGTATATATGTGTGTGTTTTATTAGAAATTAGAACTAGTACGTGTAAGTTTTATAACGTGTGATTATGAGACCGACATATTATCAAAACGTATATTAAGAAAAATCATGTTCTGTTTATAAAATAATGGTTCTACTACTGAAGGAGTGAAGTGGTTGAACCTTAAAAGAGATGTGATAACATATGACGGATAAGAAACCGTGAATTATATAATACTGCTGGTTAGGCCACGTAGTTAATTGCAACCATGGAAAATTAATTAAACCGATTGAATAATAAATTGTATAAGAAAAAAATACTTTGATTTTGATGTTTGATCATCATCATTCATCACATATGCATATATTACAATTTAGTCATGGTTATATTTTCATATGATACCGTATTATGTCGTCCACTAAAGTATGAACCGTGAACTAACCAATCATTAGTTCTATTTTTTAATATGGACACAAAGGCTTATCTCCTCCTTTCAGACTAATGACCAAAAAGCTTAATACAATCAAAGAAGTAATATTATATTATTAACTATATTATTATATAATTGAGAAATTAAATAATTGGTTACACATTCCTCAATTAAACACTGAATGGATCTAAAACTCTGTCGACAAGGAAAGAAAAGCAAGTACAGATATTTGAGGTATTAGCTTTTAAAATTGAGTTTAAACATGTCATTATTGACCTGTTAAGGTAAAGCAATTTGGCTTTTCTCTTATCTGTATTGGCTAATACTAATGTTATTATATCAGTTTCAAGGTGATCTTTAATAAGTACAAGTCCATTCATTTCAATGAATGCAAATAACGTCAGCGCCATTAAACAAATTAGTCAATGGTCATCTGGCAGTTACAATTTCTGAATTAGAGGAAAAAAGAACCGGACCAAACTTTAAGGCCTATCCCTGCTTTAAAAATTTTCTGCATTTTCATTCCCAATAAAGAATAATCAAATCCACATAATGAGGAAATCTTAACTGACACTTTCTGAATACAAACCGATGGACAAGCTGAAATTTAGGTAAATACTACATGTAAAGAACTAATTTCATTTCCACACATGCTACTTTAAGGGGGCTAATTTCATGAATCAATAATTCTTCCTTATTTTGGGATAATTTCAGTAAAAGGGAGTTATGTTTAAGCAGTGTGATTCATTTGTATGATTATTTTTATTTTTATTAGTAAGGGTATCTATTTCAAAAAGGACTGTGGTTTTCAATGTTTGCCGTAAATTGATATATTAAATTGCTATATATACTTTCTCTGTTTATATATATATATATATATATATATATATATAATTATCTAATTCATTAAATTTTTTTAAAAAATATTAATTTAATTGATAATAATAAATTTATTTTAAATTTATAATAATTTTTCAAAACTATTATTATCATTAATATTTCTTTCCCTTTTAATGATTTATCAATATATTATCTTTTTCTTTTAATGAAAAATATTTCTAGTCTAAAATTAATTAATGTAAAAAATATTATAGATTGAATCTTATAAAAACAAACAAACATCATCTTAAACTTTAATCTTATAAATAGAAATAAAGGAAATATATACATATATATATATATAATTTACTATGTTACATAGATAATTGTAATTATAAAATCAATATTAATTTACAGGTAATTTAGTTAAGTGTTCATACGGATCAAGGATGAGGAAGTCATGCCCTTGATTAATAAAAGAAACAGGAAGTTCACATTCATAGGGGGTAGAAGATCTTTGTGGTCTTTATCATGACTTTCTGAAGGGTTATTATTACAGTAACATTGTACCTGTCTGCAAAGGAAAAAACATTTACATAATTATCATCCCAGAGACTCGTTACATTCAATTAAGACTTGAATGCATCCATCACTCAGCAAAATAAGTTAGCCAAGTTACATGATTTTTTTTTTTTTGAAAGGGAGCCAAGTTACATGATATGCTGCTGCTTATACGTTCATTAAAGTCCAATTTCAATAAATTTCTCTACAACTAATCTTTCATAATTTAAATATTTTTTCTTCTAGCTGGCAAGATATTGCCACGTTATGCTTTTTGTGTACCATTGTAACAAGTTAGTACATGTTTGAGTTAAAGTTCAGAGGCTCAAAATTAGATTTGCAAGAAGAGTCTCACTTTTGTTACTTATGTGTTAGAAATGCTTTTGAATAATAAAAAAAAAAAAAAAAAAAAGTTCATGTTCCCTAATGTTACATACATTTCTGCTGAATTTCATCCTTATGTGTGAACTATTGATTTTATCACATTATTTGTAGTTACAAGACCATTTTTAATTTTGAAAATGTCCTATATTCAGAAGTTAAAGAGTAAAAAAGTCTATCTACGACAGAGCAAATTTCTAAACTTCAAAGTTTACCACTTACACTCCTTTCAAATATCAGATAAATTTGATTGTTTTAGCATTCGACTGAGTTCCTCATCGATCACATTTCTTTATTGAATATCCGTGGGTGCAATATAAAGGATTCTTTATTGTTCACCCGTTGAGGTAAAAAATATTTGTTTGTATCTGTATTATACATTTATATTATATATTGATAGTTTCAAACTGATCTTGTGACATTCAGAAGAAGAATTAAAACTGATCTTGTGACAAGTTCAAGTTCATTGATTTCTTTGAATGCAAACAACGTCATCTCAATTAAAACACAGCCGAAAGTAGAAACAAAAGTAGAAGAAACTGCTAAATAAAGAAGATCTAAGTCATTAAGATATTGGAAAATATGTTATAATTTTTAATTTTATAAATTAAATAAATTAAATATTCTTTAAAGCACTCAGATAATAAGTCTTCAAAACATAAACACATTAAGCCATCTCCAATGCTGGTCTTATACTAGTGTCAAGCAATTAAAAGTACCACTTTTTACCATCAGATAGTATTTTTTGTAAGATACAAATAAAGCACTGGAGAGAAACAGTGCTTTTTACTGTTTAATGAGATCCAATTAGATTTATATATTTTAAAATAACTACAATTAATCATGTCTTACTTTGTTTTCTTCACATATTTTAAAAATATTGTTAATTTAAAGTGCTTTTATTTATTTAAATTAATAATACATTTCTTCATGTATTAGAAAAGTTATTTAATTAAATATTAGTGTTTTTTATTTAATTTTTTAGGCTTTTTTCTTCACATTCAAATTGTTTAAAATAATAAAGATGATATGTCATTTTGGAAATGAAAAGTTATAAAAATATTAAATATCAGAATTTATGAGTTGCTTGATGGGAGATGCAATTATTTTTTATCGATAAATGTTAATATATTAGTTTAGTTATAAATGTGAGTTGAAAAAATTTAAACTTACAATCTCTTCCCCCCCTTACTCTATTGTTTAATTGTCCTGCTTTAAAAAAAATCACCATACTTCTTTTCCCTAAAAATATATAATCCACATAATAGAGGAAACACATATGTGACACTTCTTCGGTATCAAATCAATACAGAAGATGAGGTTTTTATATTAAAACTTGTTTGGATATAATGATATAAATATTTTTTTAGAGTTTCTTTATTAGAGAAATTTATATATTTTTAGTAAAAAAAATTCTCAAAAGTATTTATGATTTATATCTAAACATACTTATTGCAAATGAATAACATAGTGAGAAGCTTCTGATAATTTGTCTACTTTACACCCAAGAGTAATGATCACTTCCCCAATACTAATTTAGCCAGCTAGGTAGCTAATTCAATGAATTTATACTACTCCTATTGGGATAATTTCAATACAAGGGAATTAATTAGGTTTAAGTAGGTTTTTTGAATATCCATTGGTGCGATTATTTTTATTAGTGTTATTATTTATTTGAATAGGGACCGTGGTTAATCGATTTTGGCCCATGAAATGTTACGCTGATATATTCTACTCAAAGGTTGGGGTCGGTGTAACTGAGCTATTCTCTTTAATAATCATAACAGTATCCGAAAGGTAAAAGCCAAATTCTTTTATCTCTATTAATTCGCAGGAGAAAATTTAAATAATTTGGCTTTGGCAATTGGCATCACATGAATATCAGGTTTTCTTAATTACCGGCGACTTATATATGGAGGATTTCTTTGGCAGTCATGTTTTTATTGTCAGAAGATATGTGCTGAGCAGAGTAGTACTTGTTCTGGAATCTAGCCAGAAAGAATGTGTTGGAGAAAGAGTGAACGGTTTATAAATAGGAAAAAGATATTCATTGAAACTGAAAAGGGTGTGTACTGTGTAGGTACCAAAAGAGAAAGAAAAAGAATAAAGATAAATAACTCTTAAGATTAGTAATGTAATAAGAAAAGATAAAGAAAAATAAGAAATCTCATCATGTAAGTTTTTTTTTATATGTATTTTTGAAATAGTTTTACTTCGTAATGGATCAAATATTAAATGTAAATATTTTTCTGAATAAAAATTTGAACTTTGATTAAGTGCAAGGATTGGGAGGCCTTATACCATAATTTCTCTAACTTCTTATGCATTGTGAAATTCTTTATTTTGCTCACTTGCTTTAATTTCATTTTTTTCCCCACTTGGTTTAACTTACATTGACACTTTATAGTCAATACTTAATGCTAGTTAATATCGATAAGCTTGTAATATTGACACTTTATTCACAAATATCTTATATGTGGACCTGAAGCAAATTGATCTAAAATGAGTCATTTTTAAATTAATTAAACTGATTTAGTAAATTTACTATATTTATTTAAATTTGATTAATTAATAATGTAGTTATTAACTAAAAGAAAGAGAATCATATATTGTACGACAAGTAGCTTATTTATTAGAAGAAAAGTATTTACTCCGAAATATCCATAGGCTAATTAATAAAAAAAATTAAATTTATTTACAAGTAAAAAATGATAATTAAAAGTATTTTTGAGACATAAAGTAGAGGCTTTAGTGATCTTATCCTTAATCATTCATGCTTATTTACTCTATATTATTTGCGTAATTCAGTAATCTTATCAAGTTTACATAATTAGTTTTGGGTCATATGTAAGATGTATCCTAAACTGATCTTTGACATCTTAATAATCTTTAATAATATGTGTAGATAGAAAATGAGAGGGTAAACATTTTGAAATAAAAATTATTTTACAATGGCTTAATACAATTTTAAAATAGTTTTTATTTCAAAATGGGATGTACGTGTTGCTATTTCTCCATTCAGTAAATTAATCCTGCAGAAAAGCAAGACCTCTCATATTATATCTGCTCAATTTAAAACAAAGAAAAAGAGAGAGAGTATTGAAAGAAGATTTAATCGGAGCAATTTATGCTATTAGAAATAGGGAAAATAATTGGTGTGTGACAGTTCGATCCATGGGAGAATTTCTCAATGCATTGGCAAATAGCTAGCGTCAATTGCTTGACGCACCCCTTAATTATGTGTATTGCTTTGCTTCCATGTTGAATTTGGAATTTGGATACAGCAGTTTGACAACAGTGCATCGAGGGGTCAGATTCATATAAAACATGCAAAAACGTTACAAAATCGGAAAATCCCAGTACACCTGATCACAAGATATGAATAAACTTGGAGACATTTCTGATTTCTACATATTAGAAGAAACAAATTATAAATAAAGTAAATGTGCGGAAATAATAGCTCAGTGATAATCAGAATTCAGAGCCGTGGCAGTGGTAAGGCCAGTTAGGTCATTTCCTTATGCCTCTCACCAAACTCTTAATATTTTTTTATATATGTACTTATGGAATTATTATTTTGTTAGGAAAATATATTTTAAAATTTAAAAACTATGTATACAATAGATATATTATAAATTATTTTAGAAGTATATAATAATTAATTTTTAAATTCAATTTGGGATCATTTATATCATAAGATGGTGATAGAGTAAATTACTATTGAATGAAATGTGAAACTTGCTTGATCATTAAATTTTAATTAACAATTTTTACACAAAAAATGAAAGAATAAAATGAAAATAAATAAATTATATTAATATTAGAATAAGAGTCGCATATAAAATTTGTCTGATGCCAAAAAATTTATAGACACTACCCTGTTGATAACGATAATGCCTTAATCGTTGGTGCTAGCTTGAAAACACGAATAAAGGAAGAATACACAACATATATATATATATATATATATATATATATATATATATATATATTTTTTTATCAATAATGAATAAGTTATAATGTAATTTTCATTCCCTTATTTTTTTAAAACATGTGGTTTTAGTTTTTTTATTTTTTAATTGAAATATTTTATCTCACTTTTAAAAAAAATGATTTTAGTCTCTTATTTTTTAATTGAAACATTTCATTTTTCATTTTTAAAAATTTACGATTTTAGTCCACTTGATTAATATCAAACTAGTTAAGTTGGTAGTTTTTTAATTCTTTTTTTTAATAAATTAAGCTCGTTAACAATTAAATAATTTTAAAAAAATATTTATCATGTGGAGAATAAATAAATATGTGTCATTTAATGTTTATCAAATACATATATCAATGTTTAAAATTTATCATAAAAATTAAAATTGTGAATTTCTTAAAAATGAAAAATAAAATATCTCAATTAAAAAATGAGAAATTAAAAGCATAAATTTAAGAAAATAGAAAAGATAAAAATTATATTTTAAGCAAATGAATACATAGCATATAAGGGAAGGAAATCAGTAATAAAGGGAAATATATAAATGAATGCGTAGCATATAAGGGAAGAAAATCAAGAATAAAGAAAAATATTAAATGAAGGGGGCCACAAAGTCTAGATATTATTTTTGCATAGTAGCTAGAAGAACCCACGAAGCCCAGAAAAAAAATCATATTACAAAATTAAGAGAAGTTGACAAGTTTGAGAGTGAGCATAACATCATCAAGTCATCCCCTGTCTCTACTCCTACTATGCTATGTGTTTAGAAACTATCCCATTTAAATAAGTTTGTAAATGTAAAAAAAAATTGTAAAATAATGTAATATTTTCTTACAAATCCTCCAACAGTACTTTCATTTGGTATACTAATAATATACAGTAAGTCAGTAACTATTTATACTTATAGTATAGTCTGACTATATGATGTTTACTATTAATATAAAATTGTAATGTCTTTTTTCATGAATAACAACCGTTTAATTTTCACTTTTTTGTGTCTCTCGAATGCAAGAAATTAGATCAATCCCTTAAACATGGTACTAATATTGTGGCAAAATCAGCAGGAAAAACGCAAATATTAGTGCTGTTGTAAACTTTGACACATCTTCAAATGATAAAATGAAAGAATAATATTAATGACACAAAGTATGTGTTTCATTTTACGTTAAAGAATTTATATTAATCCAAAATTGATTTTAAAAATACTTTTACATATTTTATTTTACATCGAAGAAGAATTTAAAATTAATTATGAGTTCAAAATTAATTTCAAATTAAAACAACTTGAACAACTTTTGTTTTAGATCCAAAATTTTACATTAAATTTTACTCTTAATTTAATTTTATAATAAAATCATTCAAACATAAATCACATTATTTTAAAATCAATTTCATCAAAATCAATTATACAAAATCAATTTTATCAACATCATACATATATTATTGCACTAATACAGTTGAGGACAATATGCATAAAACCTCTTTAAACTTTGTTTAGTCTCATTTTGTGAGTGTAATTTTTTTACTTAAAGTTGGAATTTGTATTTCATTTTTGTAGACAAACCAGTTTGTGATTCTTAATTAATATTTATTTAACAACCAATCATTTGATTAGAAATATTCATTTTCCACTATGAAGACGAAATTTGCCACCATAGTGCTACTCCATGCGACAACGATATTCCTCATGATGACAAATTGGATACACATTGATAAATAAGACTAGAAATTAAGTAAAACTGAAACCTAACTAGTATTTTAGAAGGTAAACCTAAAAAAAAAAAAAAAAGATATTACAATGCTTGCATAACATTAGTATACTATAGAATTTTTTTTTCTTTTTTAGGGTTGAGGATGCAAAAGGCAATTGTTATTTTTTATGTACATAACAAAGAAATTTATGGCATTGTCAATGTCAAGTCCATCAATCAAACCAAGACTATGATAGCTCCTTCTGCTTGTATGCAATAATCTGAAACAACAGAAAAAAGAATGAAATTAAGTTGTTACCAAAAATAATATCAGGGGGAAAAAAACACCTTAACACTCACCAAATGTCCCATCTTGGATATGCATTTGGATCTAAGCCCTGACAGAGTCTCATGTCCTTGCAAAACTTCCAGTTCATCTTTGTGTGGATCTATAACCAGCGTTGATAGCTCATCGTATGCCAGGGCTGAATTCTCATCGGTTGACTTGTCACGGTTTGTACTGCAGCATCCTTTGACTGCCAGTATTTCAATTCCTTCAACTGGCAAAGTTGTCTGACGAGCAACGTGCTATGCAGAAAAAATACATAAATGTTAGACAATCAATCAAGAAAACTAACTTTGGCTCATTAACAAAAGCATATTATGCAATCATTGTATTTTTTATCAAGATGGGACAGAAAATAACACGGTCTATATATTAATAAAGCATCTGACAAAGGAGCAAGAAAAACAAAGTCAGGTACTGAATTCACAACTATGTGGTAAAACAATACTTGGCCTTATGGTGGAGGCTACACAAACTTAGATCAAGTTGAACAAGAACTATCACTGCCAGAAGAAACAAGTGATCAAAAGAAAAGAGAATCGTACTTCGTAAAGGTGCTTGACAGACAAAGTTGGTCGACAGCAAAGGTAAGGTTGCTGCAAACTTGATGTACTTTGTTGGTCAAGAGAAACAAGCATGAGATGGACATCAAACTGTGAATAAAAATATAGCATATTTTTATTAAACTGAACTGAAATAAGAATAGAATCATATTCAAGAAGCATTCAGTAGTAACACCTCATCAGTGTTTTCATCCAAGTTGCGGAGATGATCAACAAACTTAGACAATCGACTACTGCGAGAACTTTTGCTATTGCTACCGCCACCACTGCCATGCCGAGTGTTACTTCTAAAACCACCCCTTCCCCAAGTAAGCTTTCCATGTTTTGACACCTGCCTTGAAATTTCACGATTTTCTCTACTTATATCCATATCACTATCATTGCATCCACCATCAGGACTTGCCATGGATGATGAGGGTTGAGAGGAGCAAACTCTAGCCCATCTCTTTCGCCTTCTCTGCCGGTGTTCTGTACTTCGTTCATCATCTGAAGATGAGTTCTTTTCATTATTGTCATTTTCCTCCTCATTATCTTCAGATCCTTCAATTGCTTGAGTTTGTCTCCTATTTCGTTGATTACGCTGTGATCTTGTTACAAATGTACCTGGTGTATCTTTACGTCTCTTAACCAATGCTTCAGATTGCCGTTGAACTACTTTTGCTATTGAAGCTTGAATCTGCCAGAAAAGCTAGAATGCTAAGATTTGACAATTGAGATAATGTTGACTGACGAATGATAAAAATCAAAACTAATAAGGCACAAGCATAAACCTCAGTAATAAATAAATATTCATTGATATGTATTTAGGAGTTGGTATGTCATGACAGACATGGAGATTGTCAATGTTTCAACATCAATCAGTAAAAGTGTTACAAGTTATCACTAGTGTAAGTATTTTAGACACAATGCTGAAAGCATGCTTAAATATGTTTAGTCAATTAATGTTCACCTGCTTATTGCGGTTCTTCTCCTCTTCATGAAATTCAAGCTCCTGCAATAGGACAGTGAATGGTATCACTAGTTAAATTTTGTGACAGGTTTACCTTAAACACAATAAAAAATGAAGTAATAAGCTAATCAACTTATACCTCTTCTTCGTACTTCTCAATATCAGGGTATAAAGCGGAAATTAGGGCATCATAATTTGGATCGTCTCTCAAGGAACGACGACTGGCACAATGTGTGCGACAAGCAGGGCATTCATTGTTCCTGAGACAATACATAAACAATAAATGTGTGCATACAGAGACTATAACGTGTTTTCTGGTGAGCACAATAAAGACATAAAGAACTTAGATGGCAATTATCAGTAGCACATTATATAAATAAAACCTGGAAAGGCTTCATGAGGCTTACCCTAGTCGCATTGATTTGTCAATGCATTCCCTGCAAAAACGGTGCAAGCATTCCATAACGGTTCTTGTCTTCTTAATAATACCTGTTCAAGCAATAGTTAGTTCTTCAGCAAACTGGATATGTTTGCTATAATTCAATCATGAACTGAGCTGCAAGTTTAAAACTTTATTCATAATGAAATCCAAAACTGCATGGTCAAACCACAATTAAGATTATAGGTGCCCAAAACAATAGGCAATCATATCACGGTTAACTTCTAAAAAACACATCTAGTTCAAGTAAAATATATGAAATATTTTATCTTAGAAAAAAACTTAACATGGCAACACAGGTCTAGGAGTCGCCAAATCAGTGTACAACAAAGAGCTAAAAGAATCATTTACAAACTAGAGCTGTGAATCTTATATATATTAAAAAACTTAACACAGCAACACAGGTCTATGAATTGTCAAATCGGTGTACAACTAAGAGTTCAAAGAATCATTTACAAACTAGAGTTGGGAATTGTGTGTGTGTGCGTGTGTTTGGGGGGGGGGGGGGGGGGGGGGGGGGGGGGAGGGTATGCAGACATTAATTTAAAAATATATATATTGTCTGCCTTAAAATCTATTAGGTATAATAAAATTAGGAATGATGGTAGGAGTTCTTGAATTAGATGAAACTAGCATATTGATTCCAACTGAAACTTATTCCAGTCATATTATAGATACATTTCATCGTTGTATCTAACTCACTAAAATCATTCATTAGACTCTAATGCATGAAAGCATTCTTGTTTTACAATACATCTGTATCTGTATCTCTATCAACATCTATACACAGAAGCACACATTAACAGCCTGACTATTTTCCTTTATAAAGTATTGTAAAAGATGAAAACTCAACAATTATAAGAAGCAGAAATTGATAATTGACAGTCTTATGCTCACAAGATAAGAAGCATAAATTGATACCAATTTTTCCAATATGATGAATTTTTTAAATACAAAGCAGGTAATAGTATCAGCAACGATAGAGAATATGAAACTACTAAGAACAAGTAATAGTTTCATAATAACCCAATCATCCACTTAAGAAAAGTGACAATTCTACTAGTGTCTTCTATGAAAAATAACATATGTAATACTCCTACTCTATCCTCTCTCCTAACCGAACATAAAAGTATCCAACATCAGGATCTTTTAATAAAGATTAACTACTTGCCAATACCTACACATCATTTCATGCAGAGAAATGAGAATTGACAATGGCAAGAAGTATATCCTACTACATAGCTCTGGGCATATTTTGACTGTAGCAAAATTCAAAATCACATCTAATTAACTGCCAATTATGCCATCTTAAAAGGGAAAACAAAAACATACCAAGGCAAATTGGACATTGAACATCCTTACGAATTTCCAGAAGTTCTACATACACGAATCTGCAAAAAAAAAAAAAAAAAAAAAAAAAAAAAAAAAAAAAAAAAAAAAAAAAAAAAAAAAAAAAAAAAAAAAAAGCCAATAAGCATATATTTCCATAAACTTGATAGAAAGAACAATTTATAGTAAGATGTATGACATACACCTACAAGTTGGGTAGTTAAAAAAATCTCAAGTCCCTAGATAGCCAAACAAATAAATAAATTTGGTTGCTTTTTCATGGTTGTGACTTGGGCACAGTTAATACTTAATACTAGAAAATGGCCACTACATATCTTGATCATCGAAATTCTCTAAGCTACTGTAATAAAGAAATTTCACCGTTAGCAGACATTTTTCACAAAACAGTTAATGTCAGAAGTGACAGAAATGCAGTTTTCAAACTTGATTGAAGTCTTGTAGATATCAAGCGTAAACGTTTTCATTTTTGGAAATTTAATATACTTCCCTATTGTAAATGACAAGTGACATTTTCAACCATTTTCCGCCAAAATTAATATGATCCTTTTAAGACTGTTAAAGATTATGACTAAGGAATCACATATATTAAATGGACTTTTATAATAAGTCATAAATCAAAGTAAATTTTGCATTCCAATGAAATTATCAATGAAATGGTTCTTCAAAGAAAAAAAATCACAGCATCATTGTATTTTTAACAGTTGTATTGGACAATACCAATGCTATTGCAACTAAGTTTAATGTATATATAGATTTTTATACTACTAACCAATTAAAAATCACCTTAGATACAAAAGTCAACTATTTTCAATTATATGGAAATCTAAGATTGAATGATGGTGTAAAAGCTATGAGATACTGATAGATGAGGCATAAGCCATTCTACTGTTGGTTAGAGAATATGAACTGCAACAGAAACAAGTATTAAATCACTCCTTTTATATAAATGTAACCAATTCCTTCTTTTTATCTGGTGAATGTACTCATCCATCCAAAATTTCATGAAAACTGACAAATACACATATAACTATATTCTAGACAATGTTGAGAACAAGTTAATCCAAACAAGAACTCATCATAAAATGCTCAGTAGAATCAAGAACATGCCATAAGTCAACATTATGATAAAGCATCAAACTAATATGAATTTCAATTTTTTAGAAGACACAGTGTAATGGAAGGCACATAATAAAGCTGTGTCTAATGAACCAAATCAAGGCTACAAAAGGGTGAGCATCTGTTTGATTGAGTCACATACTTTGGGCGTACCTTTTTCATTCAGGCAAAGCTTGCCTTTAGCACTTTATTGATGACTCTAGCAATCTAACTTCCTAAATGTTATTCTTAAGGAGTGAAGTAACATATCCAGAATGTTAAAAAATAGCCAGTTGCCTGTCACATGTCAGTCTCTGGGGCTATTAGGCATTAGCAGCAAGCAGCTTAGGATTAATTTACATTATAAAAAAATCATGCAAGAAAGTAAAATATGGTGTTTCCTTCTTTTTCTAATGCCTCAAGGCCCCCACCCTGGCTCCTTTTTCCTTTGACAACCTTGGACAAAAATTAACGAAATGCAGAGGACAAGTCAATCAATTTAAGCAACAACACTAATTATGAAATACAGCTTCAGGGAAGCAACAATAACTACTAACCAAACTATCAGGTCTTTATCAGAATCACACCTATGATCAATTTTTGGACTCTCTGCGACCACAAACTGTGGTCACATCCACTGCATTTGTCCACAATTTTCCACAACATCAAGGATCGCAACAAAACTGCAGCTGCAACCACAATTTAAAACCTTGCCTATGATATTCAAAACTTGACCACTGCTACCATGCCAAACGATACATGACAATGCCTCAAACATTTTGGTTTTGAACTCTTGCCAGACAAATCAACACAATAGTAGGTTATATATGACTACATAAAAGATTTTGATGCACATGACTTGAACTGTACTCTACCCTCCCTACGAAAACCAATTCAGTTCCAAATTTGCAACTGTAGCAATAAAAACACATAATTGTAGGTGCTGATTGATGTTTAATCCAACGCCATACAAAATGACACTAAGGATTCATATACTTTGGAATCAATAACAAAAAGCTACGCTAAAACAATCACTTCTTTTGAGCAGGCAAGGAACGAACAAGTTTCAACTGTAAACAAGACGAAATTCCAAACATGCAAACGAACTACAGCAAATCAAATGGGGGGGATGCAGAAAATTCAGACACAACAACTCAAACCGCACAAACAAGTATCACCCCTTTACACAGTCAAAGGGAACCCATCACATCCAGACACAGAAATGGCAAAATTCACACGCAGCCACGATCCAGAAACAGAGGCATGGAATCAAAACGTAAATCCAAAAAAAAAAAACTGAACAAAAAAACACAAAACAAAAAGTTTCGAAGCAATGCACGTTCACGAGAGAGTGAGTAAAAGAGAGAGAGAGTACTCGGGTTTTTCTTCAGAACCAGAAGATGGGGTTTCGTCGGAATCTGCCAAGAGAAAGGAAGAAAACTTGAGCACACGAAGAAACGCAAAGGCGAAACAAAGCACGACCCAGTTGAGAAAACCAATTGGGTCACCGAAAATAACACGTAATCACGAAGCAACAAAACGAACAAAAAAAAAATGATACGTAAACCCTGTGGTTTTTCCTCGTCGTTGTTGTCATGTTCCGCCGCTTCTTCTACTTCTTCTTCTTCTTCCTCCTCCTCTTCATCTTCATCTTCTTCTTCTCCTTCTCCTTCTCCTTCTTCTCCTTCTTCTTCTTCTTCTTCGTTCTCATCCTCGTGGTTTTCCTTGTCGTGTTCCTGCGGCTGGTCTGGTTGTTGTTGTTGTTGCTTCGCATGTCGAGAATGGAAGAGGTTCTGCTGCGAAGTGTCCCCTTCGTCGAGTGACTCGGGGAGAGAGCGCTTCTGGGCTGGCATTGCTGCTCAGAGACAGAGGGATTCGCGAATGCTATGCAATGTGTGTGTGTTGCGGAAGAAGAACAACAAGAATGAGATTGAGATTTTGATTGAGCTATTATTATTATATGGTATTATGGATTAAATAAACCATCAATTTACTCCAAAGTTTTAATTTTTTTGGTGAATACTCTCTCTATGTAATAGTGCCTGAAATAATAAAATTACTTAATTACATAAGTACGTTCTCTACATTCATCAGTTTATTCTTTTAAATTAATGTGTTTTGCTAGTACTTAAAAATAATTTTTAATATTTTCAAAAATATTTAACATAATTTTTAATATTTAGGAAAAAATTATATATTTGTATATATATATTGTTATTTTAGAAACTATTTAAGAGAGAATACTTGGTCAAAGATAAAATTAATGATTTATTCATGTATTATTTAAGTAAATAGTATATATATTAACAGATAAAAGAATCACATTATCTATTACAGACTTATATAATAAACCTGATTATTTTTATAATAATTATCTTAGGTCTAATAGATAAGATTATTATTTTAATTAATAATAAAAGTAAAAGGTGAAGGAGTCAGCTTGGTTGTGTCATGTGTGTGCGTTGCGGGCTTGCGGCAAGGACATAGAATAGAAGGTGTGAGGTCTCGAAGCCTATTTTCGTAATTTCTCCATAAGGTGTCTTTGTTCTTGTTGCTACTTACGTTTGTTAATTTGTCTGACCCACACTCACCGTCTCATTTATTTCTCCCCCTTTTTTTCTGCCTTATTCCAAGGTCTTTTTCTTTGTGCAAATTTCTTTTGGTTTGGATTCAGATTAGGCCATGGAAGCTTGGTTTCTTGGTTTGGGAAAGAATAATGAGCCTTTTGTTTTTGAACGTAAAATTTTTGGTGAGGAGAATGGGAATTGTCTCAATTTAATGTTAAAATGACATAAAGCTAACTCAACCATGATTAACTAATATTGACCGACCATAAAAAATGATTAGTTAACAAAGTCTTAACACTGAATCTCTCAAGCATGTCCATTGAGATTTAATTCTTAACTGAGTGCGTGTAAATATTTTATTGAGAGACAAAATATCTTTAGTATACACAATAAAGAAAAGAAAACATTGGACTACAATCTCAAGCTGAATTTACTTTTAACGCCAAATTAAGTTTTAAAGTTTTCACTTTAACTAAAAAAAATTGTCACTGATGGATTGTTTGATTTAAAGGATGAGAGGAGGGAAGATAAACTTTAATGGAGAGGAAAGGGGAGGAATTTTAATTAAGAATTTTTGTGTTAGCTAATTATCACCTTCAACTTGAAAATTAGTTTCACAACTATACTTGGGAGATTCTCAATCAAATAAAAAAAATATTATTTTACATCTTACACTAAATAAATTGTCATATACAAACATCCTAAATAATGTCTTGAGTAAAAATCTTATATTAATAATATAAAATGACATTAATTAAACTATTTAATTGTATAAAATTGCATTAAATTGATTTTTCAACTAAGACTTTATTGCATTATAATTTTTCATTGAATTATTTTTACAGCATAATTTATAGTTGAATTAAAAATACGAATTTATTCATATTTTATACAGTGGTAGGAGTAAACTAATAAATTTAAAAATTAAAGCGATCATGCTTGTGTTTTTAGAAAGTAAAAAAGAAGATTTACTCACCATTTAAATTAAGATTTTGGAGTTGTTATTTTTTAAGAAAAAAACAATATGCCTGTCAACTGTTTGTTATGTGGGTACCGCTTATACCCAGTTTTTTTAATAAAATCTCTTTTCGACCGATAAAAATAATGATAATGATAATGATATAAAGTAGATAAGATTTTATTCTTACAAATAATTATAAACTTTAAAACGAAATAATCTACCAAAAAAAATCACAATGGGACAATATATTATTCAATTATTTACTTAAGAGTTTCTGAAAAATATATTTACTTAATAGTCTAAGGATATAGTTTATATAAATATAATTATAGTGCTTAAAATAAATACATTAGTACAAAACTCAGATCAAATTTTATGATACGTTCTCAAATTATATATTTATTGATTTAAAATTCAATGAATAAAATTTTGCAATATACTTAGATCAATTTATTCATGTAAATACATATTATAGCATATTTTATAATATGTTAAAGAAAGAAAATTAGAATGGCGTACTTAACATTAAAGAGGATTCATCTTTAGCAAATTCTTATTAGGAAATGATGAAATAATAAAGCATGCTAACAACACTATGTCTCACTCTCTTTTTGATCGATTGAATTTTATTCAAAATCATCAAATTGAATTTAGTGAGTAACACTTCTCATGAAATTAGAACCATGTAGTTAACATAAAAAATTATTCATCTTTGATCAATTCTTATTAGGAGTGATGAAATAGCAAAGTATGATAAGACACTCTTTCTACACTCTCATCCATTTTGGTGGGTTACTTCTCAATTAATTTAATGATTATTTCTTCTTAGTTAAAAGTGAGACATCAAAATTTATAATTTTTAATGAATTTCATCAGTTCAGGTGATTATAGAGAGTATAAAAGAATGTCATTAGCATTTTTATTTGACCTAACTAGTCTTGACAAAATTACCACTAGAAGCTTTGTTTAAAAGAATTAAACCTTATCATACACATACCTAAACTTAAAAATAATTACTGTAAATGAATATATTTATTAAAAAATATATGCCATTAGAAGAATCAAAGCAGTATCCTACTATAGAAAGATCTGTATTTATACTTTGGTGAGTAAATCCCATTTATTTTTCCAAAGTTCAATCCTTAATCAAGCAAAATTGGAGATCCATAGTTGAGACTGATCTGCATTTCTCAAACGGTATATATCTTGTTGTATTCAGCAAAACAGATCAGGACCACACCGTTTCGAATTATCCTCCCATTTAATATGAGAAAGGCAAAAGTGCTTCTTGTAGCCATTAACAAAAGGGGCAGCATGGTATTATCAAAGAGTCTTGTCATTAAAGTTCAGTTGCACGATGCATATATATGCCAATGTGGTAGCTTCTAAAATTAGCTGATTCACACGTTCCAGCAATAAGAGAGAGAAATTCCGTTTTAAAAAAACAATAAAAGAGAAATATTTTTACAGAAGTGGACAAATGATGAACTATAACCTATTAAGCTAGAACAACACAAAAACACGACCTCAATTCATACATCACACATGCCTACATGGTAACCTGCTAGGAGTTCAAGGCAAAGGGGGTTGTGATTAACAGTTTAAGTTCTAATGGGTAAGAATCACAAGACTTTAATTTGGACCTAGTAAGAATCACATTTTTTAAAAGCAAAATTTTTCTCCAACAAACAAACAAAACGAAGTTTTAGAAACTTCACAAATAAGGACATGAGAAAAAAAAAAACTTGCTTCTTCATGTGTGTAAGAATCTTTTCTTATAGTTATTCTATTGCTACGATTTAATTTCACATAAATATAATTTTACAAAAAATAAAATAGAAATCACAAAACTAACAATAGTGCATCAAAAAAATTTCTACTATACCAAGAGCCAAGGAGGGGGGGGAGGGGTGTCTCGCGCACGAGAAGAGATGTGAATCTGAAGAAAATTTTAATCATATAACATAATAATTCACTGATCTAAACAAAACATAAAACGTAGCATAGAAATCAACAGATTATTAAATCTGCTATAAATAATTCATATTGTACACATAACTAGTATAACATTTTACAAACATTAAAATTGAAGAGAAAAAAAATACTGTTGAACTTAAAAATAGAAAGGAAAAAAAAAATCTAATATGTAGCAGTAAACTGTCGAGCATTGCTTAACAATTTCATTGCAAAATCCTTAGAATAATCCGCTGAAGCAAACATAAGCAGTGAAGCATATGAATTACGAATAACATGGATTTTTATAAAGCTCCTTCAAACCTTTTTTATTTATTAAATACCTGGTTGACCATTCATTAGAAATGTTGACTCACTTGATAGAACAAACAAAAAAGAAAAGTTTTAAATTGGATTCCTTAGGCCATTTATGTGTTTGATTCTCAATGGTGGGGACATGGGTAAAACTCTCCTTCGCTAAACTCGAATATAAAAGGGAAAAAAATGGCAAACATTATGAAACTCTCGTCTCTCCTAGAATAAAAACATGGTTAGATTTTAATCAACAAAATCAAATTATTGTTCAGTTCCATTTTAGTGTGTACAATGGGGAGAGAAAAGTACATTATTCTATGGTAAGGCCATCTTTTTCCTTTTGTTCTTTCAGCATGCAAAAGCAATTCGGTTCATTGTGCGTTCGGCGCATATCTTAACTCGTGGCAAATTGCAAACAGGATTCTCATAGCCGACTTGACCCCTAGTGTTCCCACAAGGAAAATGCCTTCCCACATTCAACATCTCTAGACAAAGCTATATTTAGGTGAGAAAATATACATATAGTTTTACTTTCTCTAACCAAGAACACAAACAAACTAGTTGATTGGAGTGAACAAAGAACCAATGTCAGTAGCATTAGTGATTGTAACATAACCAAACGATTGAGAGAAAATTAGTTGGTTAGCCACATAAGGATATGAAACATAACACAAGAAAGCCATGTAGCACAACAAAAAGCATAATGGTGACGAAGAATATTAAGATATGTCAAGCATAATGATTGAACATAATGGTCAGAAGTGCATAAATTTCTTCTGAGGTTTTTTTCTCAATATACACCATTTTACCTACTTTATTTCCCAATATACACCTACTTTGTAAAATTTTTCCAAAATACACCCTTTTTTGGTGTAAGTGAGAAGTCTGGGTTTGTATTCCCGACTTCTCACTGTGCATTTCAATTTTTTTTTTTTTTTTAAACTAACTGCTACGTTGGGAAGTCGGGATTTTAGCACCCGACTTCCGTACAGCCTTATATATATATATTTTTTATTAATATTTTTATTTTATTAAATGATATTTTTTAAAATTAAAAAATTAAAAAATAAATATGATTATTTTTTATTTTTGAAATGTTTTTTTATTGTTTTTTTAACTTAGGATTTTTTAATTTATTTAATTTAAAAAAAAGGAAAAAGTGATAAAAATAAGTAGATTAAAAATAAAAAAACCCAGAGTTATAAAAAAATAAAAATAAAGTGAACATATAATTATCATATATTAATTATATTATATGATAAAATTTAAACAGTCAAAAATTAAAAAAAAAAATGGAACATACAAAATGATATACATACATAAAATACATAAAAAAATAAGATTTTTCCAAAAACAATATTATAAAGGTATATTAGGAAAATTTTTTCTGTTATGTCCTTGTTGTCGGCAAATTCCACATTTTTTCCTGGAATCCCGTTCAATTTCTTCGTCCATTTCGATGGGTATGCGATTTGATACCGGACGACCCTTTGCACTTCTTCTTTTCCTTGGATCAGGACCCCACTGATCTCCTTCATATTCTTGCCACATTGATTCGTGTGACAATAAACCAAATGAGTTGTCGTAGATGTGCAAAATGTTCGGCAAAGTAAATAGCAATGACACATAATTCATGTGATCGACATTGACAGATTTACAGGCAGCCATGACGTGAGAACACGGTAGGTGTTTAGCCTGATATTCACCACAATCATAATTTTGGGATTGTAACATGACCCTAAATCTTCCAGGTGGTCTAGGTGTTTCAAGTGGGGCTTGGGTCTCTGTTACAAGAAACGTGTGATTGTGTCTGTCGAATTCACTAACAATGTGCGTATTTGATTCCAGTTGATTTTTATTCATTGCCTCAGAGACGACTTCAGAATACTGTGAACCGGAGTTGATCATTGCTTGGGTTTGTCGGCCTCTAATTGTAAAAAGCTTTGCAGTCTTGAAATACGTCTCCTCAACCAAAGATGACACTGGCAAATATCTTATGCTTTTGAACATGGAATTAACCGACTCAGACAAATTTGTGGTCATATGTCCCCAACGTTTTCCCTCATCGAAGCATTGTACCCAATCTTTTTTTTGTAGCCGATCAAGCCATTCAGCTGCACTTGGTTTGTTTGCACGGATATCCCCAAGATGCCGCCAGTGCATATTCTCCGTGTATGCGTACCCTGTAAATATTCAATAAATTTAATGCTTAATGAAATGTTAAATAAAATATATTTTAGTGGAAAAAATATTAAATATTCTCACCAGCTCGCATGAGTGATTTCTTCAGATGTTTGCAGTTGGGGTTACCGCGAAGGAAATTTTGTGCAATGTGGCGCAGACAGAAGAAATGAGATGTGTCG